>PYHX02000413.1:6425643-6475513 GCA_004302925.2 Cochliomyia hominivorax
TGTTAGGAACGGCACGGTTAATACGAGACCAATAAGTATTGAGTCTATTGCTTCATTCCGATCGCTGTTGTGCTACAACTTCTCTTGTAGATCTTGGCAAATCCTGTACGACATTCATACGGTAACTTGAAATTAAGAATTTGTTTCGTGTCTTTGAATGCTGTTCAAATTCCGACCAAAAGGATATTGCACATATTTCTTATATTTGAAGGTCTTTCCTAACATACCTCGGAAGAGACTTCAATTGTATTATAATGAAGTTAGGATAATGGCTTCGATGACATCCAAGAAGGTACTGTTTACAGAACATTTCATTATGTTCTTTAATCGGTAATATCTTCGTCCCATGGTTACAGTTGTATTAGAACTACTCTTGCAGACTTCGGCAGAGCCTGTACGACATTCATACTTTAACTTGAAAACGTGGAAATTGCCATATTCTAATCCCGATCAAAAGGATCTGGCACATACCTGTACACACTACGTTCATATATATTCGAAAATCTTTTTTAACATACCTCGGATGAGACTCCAATTGTGTTATATTAAATTTATGGTGATGCCTTCGATATCGGTCACAATGTTTAATTTGGGTATGGGTAAACGTTTCTTTACCCATTCCCCAAATTCTGCCAGCTAGTGCTTTGAGGATCTAGATGGCGTGATTGCAGTAGCAAGAGCTGTAGAGGTAAATAGTCCATCAAATCTAACCTCTTCGGGTTGCTAACATTTGAAATTTGTGTTTACCTCTTTGGTGGTGAGAAGTGTGAAGTTGTACGTGCAGCGAAGAAATTGTGAATTGTCCGTCCGTCTGACTTCTCATATTACTAGGACGAAAGCTATTTTATTTCGTATTGTTCGATCCAATATTTGGAGCAGTTCCCATAGAAATGTCCTCCGGAATGGAGTTTTAATCTTATCAACAGAGACATGAAGATAATTTAATTAAATTTAATACAAAAAAACAAACTTAATTCAAATCCACATGCCAAATTTTAAGAAAAAATATATTAAGAATGTTTTTTACAATTCGAAATGATTGTTCGTTCATGTCAGCTTAATGGTGTAGGGTATCATATAGTCGGTCATAAACGACTATTAAACTCTCTCTTGTTATATTTATATTTTTGTTTTAGAAACATTCCTATTTTGTAATTTCAAACTAATCTATCTTCCACTTAACTTATGAACATAAATAATTTATTTAAATTTATTAATAATCTAACAACAATTGTGTAAAATTATTACACAAAATACCATTTGATATTATAGTTGTCATGTGTATTTATTATATCACCAACATAACTAATAACATACTAATTCTATCTAAACCAAACATACATTAACCTTCCATATACATTAATATACATATTTAATAAATTCATATAATTATTCTTATATTAACATACATACGACACACAGTGGTTACGAAACGATTTTTTTTTCTTGGAAATAATTCTCTTTTAGAAACACATTTTTACCGACTGGAATTTTGGTATTTCCGTTTGGAAAAGTGTGAATTTGTTTGATTCTCTGACAACTAGATAAATTCATATAGATCATACTGATATCAGGAGTGAGATCGAAAAATTCTAAACACACGTTTTTAAGTTATTTTGATCAGGTTACCTTTGTAAAACATGTCAGTTATTATATTTAATATCAAGCAAATAAATATATTGTTAATTATATTTATTAAGAAAGTGTAACTAAAATTATTATGTTGCTGATACTCGAACGAATGTTGAGAAAAAGTTTAGCACCCAAATCCAATAAAATTTTCCGAAAAAGTTCTTGGTATGACAAGCAATATGTAGTTTCGGCAAAAGAAGCCAGTGGGCTGTATAAATATCGAAATTTACATCAAGCAATATTTACATAAAAAAGATGCTTCCGTTCTAAAGACTTCACAATGTGTCCACATGTTTTTGACCGGACTTGGCATCCTATCTCTATAGTAAACAAGAACTTGAGATGTAAAAGAACAAGAGTGTGGTATTTGTATCAAAAGAACCGAAACTAAAGCCAGTGAAGGTATTTTTGCTCTTCTTATAAGAAAATTGAAGAGCACAGAAACAGTATAAAAACGTTATGGGAAAGGTTTTCGTAAAAAGTGATTAAAAGTAAAAAATTAGTTTTTTCGATTTTTTTCGATCACAGTCCTTAGATACCAACTACTAGTGCAAGTTAATACCTAGATTTCCTCTAGTCAAATTAAGCAATTTGAAAACGATTTAAAAATTAGAGAATCATAAAACAAATTTCATTTTGTAACCACTTTGCGACATAGAAACATAAAATATTTGCAACATTAAACCACCTAAAATGATAACGGAAATAAACCCACTACATGTTACCTTAAATTTTCCCAAATATTGAATTTTTTTTGTATAAATAAGACACAACTTCTAAGATCTCGAACCTGTCTTTTGGCTTAAACTAATTGCTGTTATTTGTTACGATCAATTAAATAATAACAACAACAATATGCTTTTACACAATTTTTAAGTAGAAACAATATTTGAAAATTAATTTGTTAGAAATTTATATAGAAAAATTTATTAAAAAAAAACATATTACTTACATAATTATATTGTTCATATACGTATTAAAATTATTAATTTATAACACTTTATCAAGCAACAACAACACATAGTAAATTAATTAATAAAAAAGGATGAAAAATAGAAATCACATTGTACTTATTATTTAAGATTATTGTATTTGTCATTGTTTATTTAATAAATAAATAAATATATCACAATATATTATTAATTAAATTAAACATAAACAAACATTTTATATAAATATCTTGAAACAAAAATCGAAACTCTCTGTCCAATCAAAAAATCGTATCATTTAATTGAAACCAGAGAGATGGAAAACTCGTTGCAAAATCTCTATTTTCAAATGACTCTTTTTTATTTAATTTTAATATTTTTTTCAAAAAACGAAATTAAATTAATTAAAATTAAACTTTTTAAAAAATCCGATAGTTTGAGGGTCAAAGGGTCAAAAGTCGTACCTTGATTGAAGCCTATGTAATCGATTGGCTAATCCAATTTAAATGAAGTTGCAATGACAGTGGAAGAAGAGTTGTAGACTAGTTTGTGTCACTTCTCTTTATTATAAACCAATAAATTGAGATTATAAAAGTAGTTTTTTGACATATTGACCCCATAAAAATTCGTAAATATGCTAAGAGTTTCCAAGAGACCAATTTCCATTATTACTTAAGGGAATCAAAAGCTACAACATAAGAAACGTAAGAACCTTGTGGTATTTGAGCTGTCTGAAGCCTTGACACAATACACTTTATCTAACAATTCGAAGATTATGGATCGTGAATTTTATGATGGTCGTTAGTCATTCATTGAGTCTCGTGTCATAGATTAAAACCTCGTCAGGCATTTCCATCGGAATTGGATGGTCGTACCAGAACGATCCAAGTCACACTTGACTAAAGATAACGGTCGTTTTCGCCAAAAGGAACAACTAGATGCAGCCCAACTTTTGCAACGTCAATAACCTCGTAAAATAAAACAAGGAGTTGTTGTAAAGTTCTTTCTTTGGCCGAGTGTAACTCGGTTCGTTCCAAAGCGGAGATCCAAATGTCGTGGAAACGAAAAAGGACTTCTACAGAGTGGCGTTCTGTCAACATTCTTGCTTAATTCCCAGCGCACAGTTGACCAAAATTTGGGAAACAATTCTGTTACTTTGGAACTATTGAATATGTTTTTTTATTCCGAATTAAAATATAAATAAAATTTTAGCGATTTTTTAAAAATCATCATATTTGAGTGACCAATTTTGGAAATCCAATTCCTGACCCCAGGACCTACTAGATACATGCCCTTCTCCAATTCATTTGGAAAGCACCCCTAGAATTTTATGTGAAATTTCGTTCAGTAGTTTCAAAGTTACAGAAGCCTGTCACCACGAGTTGACGTGATAACTTATGCGACTACAATTATCCAATATTCAATCCAATTGACAATTTCCTCGCTGCACGTAAAGTAACACAAAATCATAGTTGAGGGAATCCAAGATCCGACTGTTAACCACCCGAAAATCTTTGATAGCCTTCTCTTCAGCTCATTTCAATGCAATCACTCAAAAATTGGGAAATAGGAAAAAGATCCTAAAGGCACTAGCTGGCAGTTCTTGGAGTATTGATAAAAAACATTATTGGCTGCCCAATAAAATGATTGGCCGATCAGTAATAGGTTATGCTGATCCAGGGTGATCCCCTTCGAATTCGGAAGCTATGGTTCATTTTCATTTCAGATACTGTGCAATCTATTGTCAAAAAACTTTGTTTTTTTAACGTGATTAAGTCAGAATGAATTAAAATCGTCCAAGGAATACGTGAAGGGATTTTTTTTCACTTAAAACAGATAAATGTTATAATATTTTATTTGCAATTCAATACTTACGTTTCTAATATTGTTCGAATTAATTTATGAAGAATTAGATTTATTTATTGTATATAATCACTTTTATTTTTAATTCTGAAAATATATATTAACTATTACGTAATGAGGTGGTAAGAAATTATAGTTACTATAAATAAATTAAGATAAAAAGAAAAAACATACGAGATATACATATTTTTTTGTACCTGATGTTTGAAAATTGTCTTCTTATTCCAATCCTTTTATCATAATGGTATGTATGCGGGTAGAGTTCCTAATTTAGGTCGCTTTCGGCTAATCTCAACATTTTCTTCTAAACATTCATCATTATCATTTCTACTTTTCTCAAAGTTCGTTTTTGGGAATGTTTCCGTCGAGGGTTCAGTACTCGAATCTATGAAATATCTTTTGGATGGTAGATTTTCTTCACAGACTTCTGAACCAACAATTATCTTGTGGTTGACGATGTTGTATTTGTACTTTCTTTCTCTAATTCTTTTCTTCTTTTCGACGTTTAGCATTACAGTAAATACAATTTTTAGAGTTACATATATTGGTCCGTTCAATTTCAGGACAAATAAATTCATGGCGTTTGTTGCACTTCAAAATGTATTTTGTTGCAAAAGAGAAGAAAATTTGAAATAAATATAAAATTTTTAGCATCTAAACAAATTAATTGTATCATATATAATAAATTGATACCTTTTTCTGCCAATTGACAAAATCCTCTTAAAAAATCGGTACATAATTCTGTTTCGTTACTTAATTTCTTGTGCAGATATGGACAATCGTTTCGAACACATACTCCTTGTAGGAAAAACTTACAAACAGGCATTTTAGATAACGAAACATTATGGGACAATAAACAATTTGTTTAAAACATTCACCGCGCAGAAATCTATTAATTATTTAAATATAAAAACTCATATATCCTCTTAAAATGGACATAAAGTTAAATGAAATTAATACTTACTTGCCGCATATTGCTACTTGCAACTTATTATGAACTTTCGAGCATTTCCCTCTTTCATAAGCAGCACATTTTCCAATACGTTGAAAAATGGGACAAGGAATATTTGTTTTAACTAAACGTTTCGTTAACAATTGTAAACTTTTTTGTTTGGCATTGTGAACGTACGCACGAGACAAGTGATTTGTAGTACGAATTAAAACATTTTTCGCCGAATTTGTGGATATATAAGTATATCCTCCAATATCTATGCGATGACACATTGGAGCTTTAGAAGAATTATTATTAGGTGTTTTTAACATGGTTGAGCCATTTTCATTATTTGTAACGCGAGTCAATTTGAATTTATTGGCATCCATAACATATTTAGTGCCCCTAACAAATATACTTAAACCTTGATTAGATTTTGGTACTAAATTGCAATTGATTTTTTGTCCAGCTGCCAAAATTTTGGAGGACTTTATTGGGGAGTCACTAGAATTTCTTACTCTTACCATGTCTTTAGTTTTAAAGAATTTTTTGTGGATTTATAAAGTAGACCATTAATATTTAACACCTGTAACTTTTTGTTCAAATTTTTATTCATGGCTAAAGTATTCTTAACCACAGATATGTTCGACGATTGACTCAAGGAAGATCTTCGTAATGCATACCGACCCACATATGCTGCGCGTTTTATTTTCGGTGTGGGCGGAAGCAAAGATCTTTTTCTTATCACACGATTGTCAATCTTATATTTTGTTACACCTACTTTGGTACCATCAAAACTATTGGATTCTGTTTTATTCCGGCTCACAACTGATACAGGAAGTACTTTTCGTATTAGTTTACGTTTATTTAGCACTAACAAGGGAGGCTGTGGAATCGAAGGTTTTGAAAGCTTTATGGAGGACGTATCAGTTTTAATCAAAGGTTCCCTTATCAAACGATTTTTCGACATACAAATAATTTTACCAGCGTCAGTAGATATATTTTTAACACTTACGGGAACTGTTGTAACTTTTTCTCTGGCTTCTGTACATGTTGACACATAAACTTTAGGGACTTCATTTTGTTGTTGTTGCAGTTGCAATTGCTGGTGCTCTTGAAATTTCTTTAAAAATGCCGGATTCATGTGAATTGTGTTTCTTGGTTTGTGATTTTCCAAGAACAAAGGATTTATATGAGCATTCGTAGGTATACCTGATGTCGATGGCAATATAACACTAGCATCTAGTGTTGGCAGTTGTCCTCTAAAATTAGGATTTATATAAATTGCTTTGTTTGTGTTATTAATATTACAATATGGCAGCATAATTTGTAACAAATTAAAAAATAATTTCAAAAACTTTTAGAAAACCACAAATTATTATCAATTAAATAAATCACAAATAAAATAAGTCAGACATCGAAATCACAGATGATATAATGCACTGAAGTTGGCTGCAGTTGTTCAAAAAAAGTGTTGTCAAATTCCTTTATAGCAAAGCTGTAGCATTTTTGACTTTTAGTTTGATATCAAGTATTGATGACAGACTGTGTACAAAACCATTTCCCTTCATATTTGAGTCCATTTGAAATTGTTATTGCTTTTACTCTACATCTACTTTTAAACACAAAAATGTTTAATCTAAAGAATTAACGCCGGCAGAGAAATTATATTTAAGTCATTTACATCTTTTTCTTCTTTTTTTTTTGTTTTTATTTCTACTACAAGTTGTGAAAAGGTTATATTAACTTTATATAATGTTAAGAAGAATCATCTATGACCTAATAATGTATATAAATATTATTGCATCAAATAAAAATCTGAATGAAAGTAAAAAAATATAAAAATATATAACTATCAAACAAGAAATTTTTGGATCCTATATCTAGAAAACCAGCAGAGAGCGAAAAAATGTATTTTTCTTTCTTTTTCTCTAAAAATGTACTTATGTTTAAAAGTGTAATTGATTTGTTTTTCTTTATTTTCATTATGGAGAAATTTTTACACATATTCCTCATACAAATGTTCCTCCTACAATGGGATTTTAAGGTAATAAGAGTCTAAAATATAAAATTGAGCACAAATAAGTCATTTAGTAATCTTAAAACAATGTGCCAATACAGCCATTCTTCCAAATATCAATTAGAAGAGTTTCATCTCCCATATATACTAAGAGTTAGTCAAATTAAGATAGACATAAGCAGAAATCTATGTTCGAAATTTATTATTAATTAGTACAAATTATAAAGCAAATTATACGAGGGTTGTTTATTCTATTTTCCTAGCTACCATTAATAACCAACAATGTAGTGTAGGGTATATAAAAGTTAGGCTTGGCCGACTATGACTTCTAGCTTGTTTATTTTCGGTAACTTTTTAAAAAACAATTTTAACTTCCGCGTTTTTAGAAATATTCCACGGATTATATTTGAAATATGTGGAACACTTTAACAAACTAATTAGACAAACAACAAAATTGAGAAAAAATCTGATTAACTTTAAAAAGGACCCGTCAAGTTCCTCTTCCTAAAATTATTTCAAACTTGCTTGCGGATAAGAACAACAAAAATGTACAAAAAATTGAATGCATTTATAGTAGTTGTTGCAAAGGTTCTGTTGTACCCGAAAAAAACAGTTGTTACTTGGTTGATATTCATTGGCCGAGTGTAACTCGGGTCATTTCGTAATTGAATTGGATCTCCAATTGTCAGGGGAACGAAACGGAAAGTTTATAGTAATATGCTATTTGTTTTTATTAGATTTTTTACTTCATATGAAGTTTGCCCTAAAAAATCTTATTGGAAATAATACGCTTTTTTGTCATTTTTTGCTTGTCTTTCATTCTATGAAAAATTCGCAACTTTTGTCACGCCAACGTGGCAACACTGTCGTTTTGTTCGTCATTCATTTCTCTTTTCTTTTATAAATTTGATCAACTTGAAAAATCGTTTCAATTATTTTTAATACCATGTAAAATAATTAATTTTTTTATTATTCCGAATAAAAAATTTTAAAATATATATTAATATAATTAAATTTTAATTCGGTGTTTTAAGTATTTACACGTTTAATTTTAACTAACATTCACCATACGATTTGTGGCGACAGCTAAACAAAAAAAAGAAAAAAAATCGCAGAAAATAGGTGCAGACAAAAAAGTTTAAAAATCAAGTAAGTACAAGGATTTTAGTATCAAAACTACTCTAGATTTAATAAAATTAAAGAAATCGTATTCCTGTTAAAAATAATAAAAAATACAGGGTTTAATAACCCCGAATTTGGAAAAAGACGCAAAATAACATTTTTTTAGGATTGAAAAACAATGTGATTTCTTGAAGTAGAAAGAAATCATCTTGTACGTACATATGTATGTACGTACGTATGCATGCATACATACACTTCTATACATATGTATGAATTGTATGTATGAATGTGTGAATGTAGAATAAATGCAAGCAAAAACAGGCGGCGCCATTGTGTCCACAAAAAATATGCAATGATGATTGCAGTGGTAAGAAAACGAAACGAAACCAATAAAATAAATGATTTTCTTTTAATGCTTGGATACTTGTGGGGAAAAAATAAAACCTACAAAATAATATCGCTTCCGAACCGAACAGAAAATGATGTTTTCCATTTTATAAATAAATCGAATTAAGTTTAACCATTATTCAATTCCATTATTTGATTCCAGAACATTCTTTTTTACTAAAGTATATATCTTAATATTGTTTAGATATGGAAAGTCCTTGCGAATCTGAAAGTTCATTAGATGGTGGTACCATGTTACCTCCAAGTCCCGTTTCTAGGGAACAATTACAAAAACGCATAGAATCATTAACCCAACAGAATAAGTAAGTAAATGCTGCAATATAAAATCTAAAATATTATTTAACAAAATAAAAAATAATTTAAGAGTTCTTAAAGCGGAATTGGATACCATGAAAATAAAATGCAAAGTTGTCCAAGAAGAAAATAGAACTCTTAAACAAGCTTCGGTTATTATAGTGAGTATTTAAGTTACTATATTGAATAGAAAACTTTATCAATTATTACCATCTCCTCATAGCAAGCTAAAGCCGAACAGGAGGAGGAATACATTTCTAATACTCTTTTGAAAAAAATTCAAGCTCTTAAAAAAGAAAAGGAAACTCTAGCACATCACTATGAAAGAGAGGAAGAATGTTTAACTAATGATTTATCTAGAAAATTGGATCAGGTATGTAAAATACTTGTAGTATAATGCACATTACCACCATTAATGATTAAATTTCTCCCACAACACTTAGCTTCGGCAAGAGAAATGTAAACTAGAACAAACACTTGAACAGGAGCAAGAATGTTTAGTAAATAAATTGATGAGAAAAATTGAAAAACTACAAGCTGAAACTGATAACAAGCAAACGAATCTTGAACAGTTGCGTAGAGAAATGGTTGAACTAGAGAATACATTGGAACAGGAGCAGGAGGCATTAGTAAATAAATTATGGAAACGTATGGATAAATTAGAAACTGAAAAACGTTTGTTACAAATAAAACTTGATCAACCGGTATCGGATCCAACAACACCTCGTGATATTACTAATGCTAACGGAGACACTGCCTCCAATTTAAGTTCACACATACAAACATTAAGATCTGAAGTTATACGTCTGAGAGCTAATTTAGCAGCTGCCCAAAAAGAAACCACTAAGAAATTGCAACAATTTGCCCAAGAAGAAAAGTCTATACGTGAAGAGAATGCAAGGCTACAACGCAAATTAAAGCAAGAAGTAGAAAGAAGGGAAGCGTTATGTCGCCATTTGTCCGAATCGGAATCATCATTGGAAATGGATGAGGAACGTTTTTATAATGAGAATATATTGGCAAGTGGTGCGCCTTTGACTGGATCTGCATTAAATGCTCATCGTCAACGTACCATTAGTAGTCCAGTATCACACAGTCCATCAAATAGCCGCCCTTTAAGTCCAGGCACTTCACAACAAAATCGTTGTTATGCTTGTGGACAAGTTGTGGTAAGTATTTTTATTTCAAAACAAGTAAAAATGTTATAGTCAAACCAACCACCTACGATGATGTAGGGTATAAAAATTGTTCTAATATAGTTTCTCATTTTAGTAATTTTTTTTAATCTCTTCCTTCTTTAGAATCGTCGTGCTAGTGAACGTTTTATTAAACCAGCACTGCCTACACCCATGTTGGGACTTAACACTTCAGCTCCGAATGTTTTGTCTGGTTCGACTGGAGCTGGCCCCACAGTTGTAGGCGGCTTATTCTCAAGTTCCTCAAATGCTACGGGGCCATCTGCTAGTTTTCTTAATAGTTTGGGTAATGAACGTTTATCCTTTAATTCAGCAACACTGTTAGGTTATAATGCTGCACCACCAGTTCTACCACCTACAAGTTCTTCCGCTCAGTCCACAAATCCCTTAAGTTTCAATTTACAGAATACGTCCAATTCAAACATGAATGTGAGTGGCACAAATTCCGCTTTTACCCCAACAAATCCAAGTGGTGGAGCCACAAATACTTTTGCCCAACCGGCCAGTCCTATGGACACTTCTTCATGCAAAGACTAGAAACACAAATACGATTGGGAAATGAAGTAAACTAAAATAAATAATATTATTAAATACTAAAATTAAAGAAACAAACTTAGGCCGGTTAAAAGTTGAGCTTTTTAGGAAACTCATCAAATGAACCTTACATACATACAGGCGAATGCGACGATAAGCAAAATATTAAAACATTAATTACAAAGAATGAAAGAAAGCAAAGAAAACACTTTAACAATGTGACATTTCTTTGTTTCCCAAAATTACGTCGCAAAACAAATTAAACACAAATTCATATACAATATCATCAATATTATTTTCTTATTTTAATTATAACATTACAATAATTATTGATCAGTGTGTTAAAAAAAAATTATACACACACACTTTGATTATGGGTCACTGTTAAAAAGAACTCCTTTCTCCTATTAAAAATTTTCAAAATGCAAATAGAAAACAGTTTTAATCCAGATTAATGCTATATAAAAAAATCAATTATTAGATATTTAAAAAATATATATATACAGAAATTGCAAAAAGGAAATAAACTATGAACTACTATCGGTAATAAGTACTATATACTATAATAAACAAAAAGGAAACAAACAAAAAACATAATATAAGATAATAAATAAATATGTAGGTATGCCGTGTTTCTTTGTTCTTTGAAATTATAAACAACAAAACCAACGTCTTTGCACTCTCATCATCTCCTCATAAAACTTTTATTTTATTATTATTTTTTCTTTAACCTCTAATGAATTATTTTATATAAATATATAAGTCATTCAATGATTTTAATATCTACACTATTATTAAAGAAATTAATGTATTTTAATTCATTTATTCTAAATTTATAAATTGCATTTTATGTTTGTTATTAAGTTATTTTTCTTATTTTCAATTTAAAATGGTAAACAAAAATTAAACAAAGAAAAAATGGGAAAACAAAGATTTATTTCGAAATTCTTTAAAAGAAAGTAACTAATTTATCTCTAAATATATATAAAATTAACCATTTTTCTCTTCATATACATAATATATGAACATAAATAATAAATATATTTATTTAATTTAACGTTAAAAACTACGAATAATAAATAATAATGATTCAGACATCATAACAAATTAAGATTAAATAAAGAATTTAAAATAACAACTATAAATGTATGTGTTTTATTAAAAATTTCATATTAGAAGGAAAAACCCAACAATAAATACCCTACATATGGTGGTTAGTCATGTTGAAATTATTTTAATAAACTTCATTTAACTTAACTTATATTTTTAATTTTTATTTGATTTTTATTACATTTTAAAAATAGATATTTTTAATCACTAGTGAAGAAATTTTGCAACTTTTTCGAAAACCTTTTGATTAATGTTTTCATAGTGTTCTTCCTGTTTGGACTCTAAATTTTTAGCAGTATTTAATCAGGAACTTTTTAGCCTTGAATGTTTTTAAGCCTACATTACTTTTAACTTTTCGTATCAAAAAGTCAGACCCACTAGCTAACCGTGCTGTTTTTGTACCAGATGTGTTGGGAGCTCTTTTTATAAACCTATTTAGTTTTTGGGCTTTAGAATCATCCTGTGAACCTTTGATGGATTCAGCGCATTGGCGGATACCAGCACTAGAATCTGGTGGCGGTATCCTAATGTGCTCCTACAGTACAGGTACCAACATTTCAGCAAAGTTGGTGCATAGAAGGTTAATCAATATGTATATATCTCGTATCGATTAATTTAGTTTGTACATACTTTAAATAATTTTCCTTTTCTCCAATTGAAGTTTCTTCACTCTTTTAGTCATCCTTAATAAAAATTACGTTAGCGATATTTTAAATTTGAATTTTAACAGATCAGTCCTTAAGTTATCAAATTAGACAAAAGAAAGAGCAAAATTGTCAAAATTGATTGCTTCTCAGCGTTAACACATAATAACAAAGTTTTAATAGCTTTTCACCACTGATGGTGATGAAGGAATAAAAAAAAAAAACATTTTAAATAAACAATATTTTATGCAGAATTAAATTCTTTTTTAAATGACATTTGTTTTATGGGTGCATAGATCCTTCAAACGTATATAAAGACAAATTGCGATGACTTATGTCCAACTGTGTAAGTGTAAGAAATCTTGATTTATGTCTTGTGTTCATAACACTTTAAAAAATTTAATAACATTAATAAACATAAATATTTAACCGTTAGTAAGCAGTTGTTTTTTGTTGACGTTTGAAAGCAAAAAAGTAGCTCGTGTAGACATCTTGTAATCAAGAAGTGGCAAACAAGAGAAAATGTAAAAGAATTAATAAAAGAGAAACAACAAAAATATTGGCAGAAATTCCGTTTGTTGATTCATTTTATATTTTAGTAAAGTTTTTATTTTAGTGCAGTTTATTAACGAAAAGAAAATAAATATTTTGTGAAAATATCTGAGAAAAAAAATAATAATAAAAAATAAGTAGAGAGATAACAATTTCTTTATATTTATAAAAAGTAAAAATAAATCTGAAGAAAGTGAAGATTTTTTTGGTTGTTTGTATCAAAAATTAATGAAAGAAATTAAGAATAAAATATTTGATTAAATGGGGATGTAGTTGAGCGGCGCGTGACCTCATTTAGAAACATAAAAATTTCACTTCACCTGCAAAACAAAACAAAATAGGAATTTTGCTCACTTATTTTTTTATAAATTAAATAATAGTGTAACAAATAAAAGTAGATTATGAAACCAGCAGATATAAAATATCCTTCTGAAAATATACCAACAATAAAGTGTGATGACAAAGATACCTGCCAAAATAACGAGAATACAACAGCAACAAAAGCTAACAATGAAAATAACACCAGTAAATATGTGGAGGATAAGGATAAGGAGGATACAGATGGTGTTTCCATTGATATAAGTCAATGGCAGGTGGAAGATGTTGTGGAATGGGCTACAAATGTTATACAATTTACACCGGCCGTTATTAAATGCCTCCAGCTGGAAGCAATAGATGGCCAAGTGCTATTGACATTAACCGAAGAAGATATTAGAGATTTTCGCTATAGATTAAATTATAATTTACGTTTTGGTGAATTAAAAAAATTATGGCAATGCATACATCATCTTCAGCAATGTAGATTGCATCAACGTTTCAATAATCAAACTTCTCATCATCTGCCAACAAATCACTTACATCATAGTAAAAACTCAAGTAATAGAAATAATCTTAGTATAAGAATAAGTGGTCCAACAGCAGATGGATCTCCAATTCATCATAATCACAATCATAATCATCATCGTATTGCTCCCACATTCTCTGCGGCCGCCACTGCAGTTGCATTCACTTGCGGCTGTGGCAATCGAAACTGCAGTTCATATCTAGATAATTGTGCATTCAATGATTGTGAAAGTTGTGCACCCGATATGTCATCTGTATCTGAAGGTTGTTCTGCTAACATTCCCCCCGAATTCTTTAAAACCTCAATAAGTTTAGGTAAGTTTAAAACTACTGACAACAAATTCCACTATATCATGATACAATTCCCGTTTATAAAAAATATATGTATATTAATTTATTTTTATTAAATATATAAACAAAGACTGTAGTACAATTCTAATCAGAAGAGCAACGTCATTATTTTCTTTCTTATTAATCGTAATGTGAATTTAAAGAAAGGAAACAGATATTTTGTTTATATTTTAATAAATAGAAATTTCAATTTATTTATCTTCCTATAAATATCTATAAAACACATAAATTAATTCCCTTAATAATTTATTCCGTATGTAATATTTGAATTTGTTTACATATTTTTTGTTATCAATTTTTGTTTATTATGATACAAAACGAAACGAGTTTATTAATTTCTGCTGATTTTATACTAAATTATTTTTGTTTGCATATGTGTGTGTATATAAATTTGTTTCAATGTATTGTATTGTAAACAAAGACAATTGGCTAAAAATTGCATATTTAAAGTTTTTAATAAAACTCTTAACATATTTGCAAATATCTTTTTACCCTACACTAACAAAGGTGTTTGGCGTATTATGCCTTTAGTGCTGATGTTTTTGTAATGTATAATGCGTTAGTGCTGAAGTTGTAACTGATACCACCACTTTTCACTGAATCATTTTCTGAGTTGATTAAATAATGTCCGACCGTCTGGATGGCTGACTGTCCATGTATATATTGTGAACAAAATGTAGATCACAGTTTTTTTTTATAAAAATTTGTCTCTATTTTTGCCCAAAAATGAAATCTATTGAAATTAATGTACCATTTCATCTAAAACTCATACACATTTTCCTCCAGCAATAAAAGTCCGAAATATAGAACGAAATGAGTTGTATACCTTTTTAAAACGATATGCAAAACTATATGAGGATAGGTCCACTATTTCTAATATGTCCCATACAGCCTCCCTTTCAAATAACACTTTGAAGGGCTTAAATGTGAGTGAAAGGATTTGCTTGGCAATTAAATAAATGTCGTGTATCATTTGGTCTCCTGCTACATGCTGCTCATGTTTTAGGGAAAGCAAGGTTAATACAAAACCATCCCTATATTAGTTGTGCTAGAACTATTCTTATAGACCTCGACAGATTTTGTTCAAGGGATCTGGCACATATATGAGCATATGATCTTTTCTAACGTGCCTCAGGAAATACTTCAATTCTTTTATATTGCAGTTAGAATAAAGAATCCTGATGGCATTCAAAAAGAAATGATTTGCTGAGCATTTCATTATGCACCTTAACCAATAAGATATTCATCACCTCATGTAAATGTTATATTGAGGACATTTGTATGCAGCCTCTAACGGTTCTTAAGGTTTACTTTTCGATTGCGTATCATTAGGTGAAGCACAGTGTTTCCAAATCGTTTTTTTAATGAAATTTCACATAGTCAGAGCTGAGATGTTTTTAGGAACGTACTCAGTGACACTACAAAGTTGTCACTGTACTCATTAAGATTAAGTTATATAAATATTAAGTCAATTTAAATAAATCCAAAATCGACGTCATAATTGAATAGACTATTTTTAAAATCGCACACAATTTGATTAGAAATATTTGAAATTTTTTCTTTATTTAATTAACCTTGTTTATTTATAAAAATTAATTATATGATATATATTTTAATATATATAATATAATTATATTCTGAAATAAATTTGCATTTATTTATTTATTTATTTATTTTTTCTTCTAATCTCTATAAAATATTATTTTATTTGAATCGATCAGTTTGTTTTTCTATTTTTTTATTTTATCATACACACATACGTATGTATGTAAATATGTCTTAAGTTATGTTGCTATTAGAAGTCAAAAAAAAAATATAGAAATAAATTTGAATTTATCAAACGTTTTATTTCGTAATTAAAATAAATGTACATAAGTATATTTAGTTTAGTTTAGTTTAGTGCATTACTACTCAAGTGACCTTTATCTATTGTTATAAATAAATTAGTTTTGTTTTTTATTTTTAATTTTACACGTTTGTATGTTTAAACTTATACATACATACATACATACATACATACATACATACATACATACATACATATAAACATATATATGGGGTACATATGGAAACATTCAATACTTTTTTTGTTTGTTTTATTTTAACAAAATATAATTAAACATGTAAAACAAACTTATGCACTGAATGGACAAACGAAACGGCTTAAGACAGTTTGTCTATCTAATTATATTTTGTTATTACACTGGTATTTATTGATATAAATGCAAGAAAATGTTTTTTAATAAACTGCAACATCCTAGTCTGTTTTCAAAACAATTTTTTGGAATTAATTCAATAATTTGATTTTTTTTTTAAATTCATTTATAAGGAGTGAGATGAAAATGAAATGAACAAAGCCACTTACTTTCTGTTTTAATTTAACTGATATTATTATTACAATTTAGAAAGAAAAAAATATTTATAATAGTTTTAATTATAAGTGATGAAATTTTAAACTCAACATCAGTCCACTGGTCTTAGCTACGGGTAGTTTGGATGATACCACATTATTGTTTTTTGTACTACTCAAGGGCTTGTTTACTATGTCTTATGAATGAAAGCAGTCTCTTTCGCAAACATTTCCTGATGTAAATTTCGATATTTTCAAAGGCCGTTAAAGCAAATAATTGACTTCTTTTTCCGCTACTGCTTATTGCTGCCATATTAAGAACTTTTTGGAAAATTTTGATTTTTGATTTGGAAATTTTGATTTCGAACATCATCAACATAAAATTTTTTGACTAGGATGTAGCGAAAATACGTTTTGTTATCCATTTTGCAACAAGAATTTTTTTATGAAAAATTTTACTTTAATTTCAGTGTTTTGTTTTTGGGCTCAAATTTTTAGCATCATTTCTGTCAGGAACTTTTTTTAGTTTTAACTTTTCATAACGAACACTAATCTAATCAGACTGCTTTCCTACCCTACTTTTCAAAATGCTTTCATTTGGTGGTTTTAGAAACATCATGTGGACCATTCTTTCTACTGACAGGTTTATCAATGGAATCTTCCGATATTGTTTAATAACACTGGGAAAGAGTTGGGTTTTGTTGAAAATATTTAATGATTTCAGTACGCACTTTTTTCTGGTCACACATTTAATAGTTTAATTGTTTTGGATTCCATCTGTCTTTTATCATAAGATCTGTATAATGGTTTTGGTTAAGAGATACAAATTTAACTCCAATGTTGACAATAAATTTAGATGTTGGTTTGGCAAGTTTGAAAATTTCTACATTGTGCATCATTAGCGAAGGAGCTAACACAATGGCAGTTGATTTGTTAATCGCTTAATAATCAATAAACTTTATTTACCCATATCCCAATCACTGCCGGATAGAGCTTTAAGGATTTTATTCCTACTTGGTAGTTTTTGGGCGATTGTCAGTGTAATGTGCTAAATAATTAAATAAGAAATCAAACCCCTAAAATGTTTGGATGGTTAGCAATCGAAATTTACACACACTAATATTTGTTTATGCATATTTAAGATGTATTGATATTTTATTAAATTAAGATAAAAACAATAATTTTAAACGATATTTTATTGATTTTTATTCCTTTTTGGATTTTTTTCCATTACTTCACGACATTTAGGTTATTCCTTTGTTGTAACATGGATAACATCATTTGTAATGGTTATCGTACATGAAAGAGTGCCTGATATGAAACGTTATCCACCATTACCCGATATATTTCTTGATAATGTACCACATATTCCATGGGCATTTCATATGTGTGAAATAACTGGTACATTGTTGTTTACCATTTGGGCATGTGTCTGCATCTTCCATAAATATCGTATGGTCTTGTTGAGAAGATTTTTTGCACTGGCTGGTACAGTGTTTCTATTGCGTTGTGTAACAATGTTAATAACATCTTTAAGTGTACCGGGAACACATTTACAATGTAATCAAAATGATTATGCTATCGATGATACAGGGTAAAGTTGGTAATTGATAATGAAGAAAAGATCATAAGTAAATTATTTGTTTGTTTTGGTTTTGTGTTTTCTTTTTTTTAGTTTAACATTATCCGAAGCTTTGTCATTGAGAATCTCAAGAGCCTATACAATCTGGAGTGGTTTGGGTATGTCCATACAAGGTGTTCGAACATGTGGTGATTATATGTTTAGTGGACATACGGTGGCTTTAACATTGTTAAATTTTTTTATAACTGAATGTAAGTGGTTTCTTTTTGAATTCATTGAGAATAAATAAAAATAATGAAACTTTCTTTCATCTTTCAGATACTCCACGAAATTTGTATTTTTTGCATACTTTAAGTTGGCTTTTAAATATGTTTGGTATTTTCTTTATACTGGCAGCTCATGAACATTATTCTATAGATGTTTTTGTGGCCTTTTATATAACATCTCGTTTGTTTTTATATTATCATACACTGGCCAATAATCAGGCCTTAATGCAACGTGACTCAAATCGTACTCGCATATGGTTTCCCATGTTTAGTTATTTTGAAAGTTCTGTTGATGGCATTATACCCAATGAGTTTGATACTGTGGGCGAAATTATTGATCAATTAACACATTTATTAATTGATCTAAAGGATACTGTTATGCTAACAGCTCATCGTTTTTGGTTAGAAGCGCCTAATTTAAATATGTCCTCGCGTAATGTGTTTTTTGTACCCAAAGATGTATTAAAGGCAAAACAGCGTAATGCGGCCACATCGACATCTGTTACAGCCACCAATACACCAACAGTAACAAAAGTTGATTTTTGGCGCAATGATACCACAAACACTTTAACTAATTCCACATCAACACTGTTGGCAACTTCAACACCAACAACAACAGCAACAGCAGCAAACAAAATTAATTTTTAAATAAAAATGTGGAAACAACCATATCAGATAACAAACCCAACAGCGGTTAGTACTTTAAGTAATAATACTAAAATATTTCAACCAATAATAATACACAAAATAATGAACAGTCTTTAAAGAAAACTATTTAACGCAATTGATAAAAGGACATTAAACATGAGAACTATAGCGCAAATCAAAAAATTCTTTAATTTAATTGTTTAAATATTTTCTGTTTTCACTTTCATTAAACTGTACTAGAATCACTTGTGCAAAGATCTAGTTTAATTTGTAGTTATTGATAAGTAGATAAAAACATTATACATTTCATAGAACAACAAAATCGTAAAGTTATATATAAAACTATATATCTTTCAAAATGAATAATTTCAAAGCTGAATTGAGATTAAAATAAGTTTAAAATTATAAACTTATTACAAAATTATAAAAAAATTAAATTCAAGAATTAAATTTACGGTCTTTATAACCCAAACCACTACAGCTGTTTGGGTTATTATGCATTTGTTTGTTGTAAAACGAGCAGAAAAATAGTGCTACCAGCACTAACAAAAATGTTAACTCGTTCCCATGAAAATTGTGTCTCCGTTCCGAAACGACACCACTACTATCGACCAAAGATTGTCAAACCAGCACAGCTGAATCAATTGGTAATTTGTTTTTGCCAAGAAAGAACAATCACATATACCCGTTCAGTTACAACAACTACATAGACTCAAAAGATGAACACAAATTTTAATGCAAATTTCCACTGTTAACCACCCGAAAATCTTAAGGGTTACATTTGATAGCCTATTTTATCTCTTCAATCACGCAATTACTACGAATAAGGTCCTTAAAGCAGTAGCCGGCAGTAATTGGGGAATGGTTAAAGAAATCTTATTGACCACTTATAAAAACGTTGGCGATCGGTAATAATAAATTATGCTGCTTTAGTGTGATTTCTTTCGCTAAGTTATATGAAATAGAAAAATCTTCAAATTCTTCATTTGTACAGTTTGTGTACAAATGTTTTCAATGCAACATCCACATGAGGAGATCAAGATCTTACCAGTTAATGAACATAATGATATGCCCAGTAAATAGTTTCTTTTTGGATATCATCGGAGGCATCATGACTTTTATATAACACAACTGAAACATATTAAAAAATATCTTCAAGTATATGAACATTTATGTACACAATCCTTTTGATCGTGATTTGTATATAGCAGAATTCAGCAGCACGGATTTGAGTAACCAAATGAGTATTATACTTGG
The DNA here is from genome assembly GCA_004302925.2 of Cochliomyia hominivorax. Lineage (NCBI taxonomy): Eukaryota > Metazoa > Arthropoda > Insecta > Diptera > Calliphoridae > Cochliomyia > Cochliomyia hominivorax. The sequence goes on from PYHX02000413.1 coordinate 6,446,176, forward strand.
AGGCTGCCCACCTCACATTACAGATTTTAAACAGAATCTGCGAATCTACAATAGTATTTCAAGCCAATTTAAGATTAATGGTCTCGTATTGACCATGTCCAGTATGAGGCCAAGAACCATATAACATCCAGTCCAGAAGATATAGACTATAGACTTATAGAGGTGACCTGGAGTTAAACCAGAGTATAAAACCTAACAATTAACTAACAAATTCAACTAGATTTTAACCCAAATCTTCTATTTTTCGTTCTAGTACAGTGTCCATAGTTTATATACATTTTAAAGCTACCAAAGATTTCTTTATCATCCTCTGAAATAGTCTATTTATGAATACGTTGTGGTTATTAAGCTTAGCTTACATAACATTAACAACAACATTCCAGTAAAAAAAAAGAAAAAAAAACTAGAATAAAATTTAATATGAAGAATCAAAGAAAAAGAAGCTAAATAGATATTTTTCCTATCCCCTCCCCCTCCTTAAATAATTTTATAAGTATTGATTACTTTCTTTTTTGTATAAACAATTTTATCTTCTTTAGCTTTCAGGGACCTTTAAATAATTTCGAATATTTATTATTTTCTTTTCAATGAATCTTTTCATTCTTGTTAAAAAAAGGACTCTTTATTTATTATTTTTATTATTTTTTAATTTCCTTTATTTTCTAAAATATTAATAAAGAAGTATTGTGAAATTGAAATATCTTTATGTATATGAAAAAAGCACAATTAATAATTAACTATAAACGAACCAGTAGTTAAATACATAATACATTTTGTATAGAATTATAGAATTCTTTAAATTTCTTTGAAAGATTTAAACATACGAACATTTTTTTTTTCATCTCTCATATAGATTTTTACTTAATATAAATTTATCTATTTTTTCATTTTGTTCTTATTTATACCCTACACTATCGAAAAAATGGTGTTACACCGTTCGACTCGAAATCACTTTCTGAGTCGATTTAACAATGTCCGTCCGTCTGTCTGTTTGTCCGGCTGGCTGTCCATGTTAATGTCGTGATAAATCTACAGGTCTTAATTCTTGAAGTATATTGATGAAATTTGGTACATATTATTTTGACCTAAGGACATAACCTATTGGCCATGTTCGATCCATATTCCAGGTATCTCCCATACAAATGTTCTTCCCGGAATGGGGTTTTAGGGTTATAAAATTTCTAAATACAAAGTGATTTAAAGGAAATTTGGCACAATTAAGTTTCATAATATTCCAAAATATGCGAGGTTCAGTCCATTATCTCATAGGTCCCATACAAACCCCTTCCAAATATCACTTTTAAGGGTAAAAATCTCACATAAATGTTGGTATTGTAATAATAACTGGTAAAATTAAGATAAATAAAAGCAAAACTCGTTGTGCAAAATTATACGGATTCATAATTTTTTGTGGCCCCCCTTAAAACCTCCCCTCTAGTAAAATTAATTTTGAAATTAATAAATTTACCATAAATCTTAGTTTCACACACTTGAGAATAAATCGGAAAGGACGTTCATTAATTTTTCGTAACTACCATTTTTAACCGACGATGTGGTGTAGGGTATTAGATAGTCGGGCTTGACCGACTATACATTCTTACTTGGTTTTTAATGCAAAACTTTAATGTTGTGCATCATCATAAAAAGATGTAATTTAAGAATTTTATGTATCTTTTCTTTCTCATTGCATTTTTATTATAATCGATTAACTAATTAATTAATTAATTTATTAATTAAATAATATAATTATTAAAAATCAAAAAGCATTTGTATTGAAAAAAAATTGTATAATATTCTAGTATTGCTAAAAATGAATGAAATAAAGGAATTCTATATTTGAATTTTATTCTGAAAATATCAAATATGAATTTATTCACAACAGATTTCAATTCTTAGAATTTTTCTACTCTCCAACACTTTGTGTGGTGAAAAGGATCTTTTCGTATATAACGCTAAGAAGGAATCATCTAAGACCCCTTAATTGTATAAGTACACTAGAGCCCCAACTTGGGTCGTTAATGGAAACCGGAGAAATGCGACGCAAATCGAATCAACTTTACTGAGACAATTTTATATGTTTAAATGTTTTTTTTGTATGTAAATTTATTTATTATAAAAAAATTACTATTTTTAAACCCTTCATTCCGTTTAAGACCCGCAAAAATATATATTGATTGAGCTATGTCTATCCGTCCGTCCGTGTGTCGGTTGAAATCAAGTTTAAGAAGCCGACCTCTAGTTAACATATATGATATGTCGTTTATCAAACGATTGGTAATGCTTTCGAGAATTTTGCTATTGAAGTCCAGGGAAATTGGCTACTAAATGGCTCGGATATTAGCAAAAAACTGGAGGTACCTCAAACTTTTTTCGTGTTTTTTTAATATTTTTTGAAGAATCTACAAAAGTTAGAGACTTAATTTTTCAATGAATTTACCGGATTTATGCGCTAAAGACATGAAATGTATCGAACCATTAGTTCCTGAGTTATAGAGAAAAACATATTTTCCTACATTTTGAACCTCCCATGAAACCTTTGGACTTGGTTATGGCACTGATTGATTACAAATGTTTTCCCGATTGTAATCTTTTTCATTTCATCGGACCAAGATATGGTCAATTTTTTCTTTAAAAATTTAGTCCCATGTGGTTGTTGTTGTTTATAACTGTAGAAGATTTCGGTCAATCTATTAATATTAGAAATTTAATTGTTTTACTAAGGAGTCAGAAATATTTTTGTTGATTTTTCATTTGAAGACATAAACTCGATTCGGCCATTAGTTTTCTAGATATGGGCGTAAACTTATTCTAAAGCTCCTGGGGCAGCTGCGGACCTAGTTGCCACGCAGAAAAATTTCTAATTTTTTCCTCGAAATTTGTTTTTTTTTTATTTTCAAATCGGTTCATAAATAGTCGAGTTATTAACAATTCTTTATTTTCCTTGTGGTTTTGTTGTTGGATATTGTATTGAAAACAATAACAACATAATGTTTCGACTTTTTGAGCGTTCTACTTTAATACTTGCAGATCGTAAATAATTATGAGAATTCTTGAGTTGAAATCATCACAGTAAATGGTCAATTAGTTTCCGAGTTATAGGCAAAAATGCATTTTCCGACATTTTGAACTTCCTAGGGGATGGAATGGACAAAATTTTGAAGCAGAAAAATAGCAAATTTTTTTCTGAATTTTGATTTTTAAAATTTTTCGAAATCGGCCCACAATAAATAGACGAGTTATTATTTTATTATTGTTTTAGTGAAAGCGAATAAAATATTTGCTTGCATATTAAGTGCTCTAGGGAAACTCTATTGACTCATATAAAGGCTATAGTAACAACTGTAATTTCCTTCTTCTTCCACCAGTGATGATGTTATGAAAGGATATTTATGACAGCAACTTAACGTAAAATGTTAAGTACGTTTCTTTAAAAATAATTCCATATACGTAAAGGTGAAGGGACGCCCGAATTTTATACTTTAAATTGTTTTTTTTACGTTGCCTGTTGAAAACGCAACTGAAGTTCGGTTGCCATACATAATCGAACAATTAGAACCATTAAAGGGGTTAAATAACTGGAAAACAATTCTTTTTTTATGTAAACTAATTAAAGAAAAAAGAAAAACAACATTTTAATTAATTCCATCATACAAAAAATACTTTAATGTTTGATTTAATTTTTGTTTTTTTTTTAATATTTTTTTTACAAAAATTTTAATTTTAATTGTTTTAAATAAATATTGCTTATAAATATTTGCGGGTTGTGTGTTAAATTCCTGTGTTTCAAATTGCAAAATAAATTATAATTATTAAATTTAAACTAAAATCTAATTAAGACTATAATGATTATTATACTGAATATCTTTAATTTTCTTTTAAATTAATATGAAAAAAATATTACAATTAATTAATTAATTATATACACAACAGTTCATAATAATTTAATCCGAAAAAAAATAAAATAAAACCGTCAAGGTCAATCACTTAATTAATTATTAATCAGTTAAAGGAGAAATCTGCAATTGATTTTAATAACTAAAATGATGATTGAATGAATGTATGAATGATGAATGAATGAATGAACGAATGAGTTAATAATAGTTTAACACAGTCAATGTTTTAAATGTTAAAATATGATGGAATGGGGATGAGCGTTATTTACAATTTCATTTAATGGTTAATGGGTCAGAGTGAATGTGTGTGTGTGTCTGTGTTAGTGTTAGTGTGTTAATGTATAAAATTATACACAATACTAGATTTAATTGATTTAATAAGTTAAAATGTTAAGTTAAACGCTGAAACTTATGCCACATTTTTTACTGATTTGTGGCGTGTGTATGGACGCAATTGATAGCAATAAGGGCACATCATTTTCCGAAAGATTTAGTGCAGTTGTTACTGCACTCAATGAACAAAAGTCGGTCTCTAATAGAAAAGCGGCCAAGGTTTCAGAGTGTAAATAGATTTCTTGTAATTTTGATTCCATAAAATCCAAACACTAAAATGGAACAAAAAAAAAAAATTATATGATTTCGATTAACACACGTTTCTTAAAATTTTATTATTATTTACCTCATATGCTGATATGCCAGCATTGTGCATGGTCTGTACGGTTTCTAGCATAGTTGAGACCAATTGAGACATGCCAACGGGTGCACTTTGACCGCCGGCATACGGAAAATGTTGAGATTGTGAAGATATTAATTTAACATCCCAATTTTCCATATCGGCTATGATGGCAATATTTTCAGCAGGCAGTGATATTAGAGAGGCAGAATGAGCGGCAAGCGCTAGATCTTCACGTAAATTCATCTCCCATTTCTTGGGTGACGCAAGAGTTCCCTTTAAAATGCAAAACAAAGTTTTATGAAATAAATATAAAAAAATGTTGGAATGGTATAATCGACTATGCCGAATCTTTAATATCCTCCACCACATGTGTGTACATCACACGTACACAAACACTCAAAACATATACAGTATATATACAATGCATGTTTGGCTATAACTTTTTTTACTGAATCGATTTTGATAATTTGTTTGGTATGATAATGAAGTACATTTGGCTTAACTTTTTGGCAAAATTCTATTCTAATTTGTCGACTTTTAATTGACAATTTTACGAAAGTTCTTCGCTTAAAATTAGAGGTTGTCTCAGATTTAGGTCTATATCTTTTAATACACTAAACCAATTTTGCTGGTTTTAAATAAGAAACTTCTCAGGAGTAAAAGAAACACGCAGGACAAATTTCACTGAGCTCTGTCATTTATTGTGGATGTGAGCGTGCCAACAACATACAGACAGACAGATGGGCATAACTAAATCTATTCAGATTTCGATTAAATGCACTATGTGATCTGAGATGATTCCATCTTGCCGTTACACACGGTATGACAAATTAATATACCCTCTTCACCAGTTGTGGTAGTGGAGAATATAAGAAATAAGGAATTTTTTCGTTAATTTACCTGTAATACCATATCGGGTATATAATGATCATTAACACTTAAAAATAAAGACGGTACAAAGCCGACCGGCAACTTCATATCGCCTGGTGTTTCATCTTCCTGCGACAATTCTTTAATGCCCGGTATTGGTAGTTTTAATAGATGCATTGCCTCATTGACGGCAGCACATTTAGCTGCCACCGATGATATTGAACCACGTTGAGATGATGGTTTCTTTTGATTCGTATTAAATTGTTTCTTGCGTCCTTCCTTGGGTGATGTTATCAAATTCGTTGATTCTTTCCTTTCCTCAATATTCTCTTGATGATGACAGACACAATCAGTGTCTATGGAATTTTTATCTTTTACATTATCGCTTAAATCTTCTTGACCACCACCACCACCGCCACCATCACCACCGCAACCATGAGAAGTTGTTGATATTAATGTTTGTACCGAAGTCTGAGAACTGACCGTGGGTATTGAGGATGTTGTATTGGTATTGGTAAAACAGTGAACCTCATCTGTTTCAAATTCCAGCTCAGTGGCATTGGAGGGTGTTTGATAGGCGTTGTGTAGACCATTACAAATCATACAATTGTTGTTTATTGTCGCTGCTGATGAGGTCGTCACAGTTGTTTGGGGGAATGTTTTTGGTGATTTGTCAATGTTTGTATTGGTTATGAAACCACCACCACTACCACCACCAACACCACCACCTTGTAATTCGAGTTTTGAACATTTATCCATTAACAAATCATAATTGGACAAAAGCAAATTCTTACTTTTCATGTAGTTGGTTACAATTTGGGGATATTGTTCAAAATTGAACTTAACTCCTGAGTGTTTTTTGCTTAATTGTTGTGAGCTTGTGGCAGAATTATGCATGCGTTGGTGAAGGGGACACAATAACAGATTGTTACTTGAGTCTTGTTGACTTGTCATCGTTTCATCCGATTCTGTTTGCGTCAAATCTTCAAAACTTCTCTTTATATTTACTAATGGCTCATTCTCGCCTAAAACAAAGACAACACCGCTGCCACCATTACCATCGCCACCGCCACCGCCCCGCACCACCACCACTTCCCATGGGATTTTTATCTTTGCTCATCGATATGCCATGATCACGTTCGATATTTTTTTGACACTTCTCGAAATGAATTTGTTCTTCCAAGCAGAGGTTCTCTTTCACCGGTTCGATGCCCCAAGTCATACGTTCACTCTTGCCCATACTATTTTGTGTGATGAGATCCGATAAGGAGAGATGTTGAGATTTATTCTTTTGTGATTGTTTCTCTTGCTGATGCTGCAGCTGTTGTTGCGATTGCGGGTCTTGATGTTTTTTACTCAAACATTGTTGTAATTTGTTTAAATCGTTTAAACTTAAACCTTCTTTAACCGTTGAGGTGGTCATGCCCCAAAAGAAGGGTTTCTTTTTCAGTAAATTTTTATTATCCTGTTGTTTTGAATAGTTATTAGTGGATTCATTGGGTAATGATTCGATTTCAATAGCCTCCATTGCACCATCTTCGTCAAGATGTGTATCCTCTACGTTCAGTTCGATATTATCGGGGGTGGTCAATGTCAAACGTATACGTCCTTCGCTTTGACGATTTCCATTGTTCTCTCTCGGTTTGAACTGTTGATGTTGTTGTATGGAATTCTTTTCAATGCCAGTGTCCATCAGATAATTACCAATACGCAATTCCTGTTGCACAAAACGTGAATCTCTAAATGCCAATACTGTTGGAATTTCATTCATTTTATAAGTCCTAATTGCTTCATCAGTCAATTGATTATCATAATCATCCGAGTCGTCATCCTCACTATCTTCTTCATCTCTTTCTAACATTTCCTCATTGTTACCACCAACCAAAGAGCATAGATTTTGTTTAGATGTGGGAGTTCGTTTTAAAATTCCCTCTGATCTGTTCTGTAACATCGATGATACTTTTCTAAATGATGATTTTTTTACGTGCTCGTTTTTCTTTTGTGCCACAAAATCATTTAATCTCTCTTTGTTGAAATCTTCCTTTTTCGAGGATCTCCGAACTTCGCCACATCTTATAAAATAAGTCAGTACATTTAACAGTCTTTCAATGGATAATTTTTCGGTACCGTAAATAACGGTACGTGCCAGTTTGGAAGGAAAACCAATTGCTCCAAATAAATCGCCCAGTTGCGCCCACAAAGCATTATAAGGATGTTGTTGTGATACTTTCAAAAGTTTAGCTCTTTGTTCGATGGCGGCTGTTGAAGAGGATGAATTGAAGGGTGAAACAGTTGTAACCCAACCCAAATGATGTGTCAGTATTGCCGTTAACATGGTGCTAACAAAACTGCAAATATAAAATTTTAAATTCAATCGTTAAGTTTATGTTGAACTAAATAATTTCATTCACTTACAAATTGGTATCTTTGGTATCGGCAAATGAGAGTAACCAACACAACTCCTTTATAAAACGTTCTGCAACATTTTTCGAGTATTTACTGCCACTGGTGGTAATGCTTAACCAGACGGGACATTTAATTCGAGGTGCAGTGAATAAATCTAAAAACCATTGTTGAGTATCTTGCCAAATTTGAAACATTATTTGTAGAAATTGATTGTGATGTATGTAGGCTCTTTCAGTGCTTGCTCTCAGACGGCTTAACATACTCTCCAGTAGAGCAATGTGTTCGCTGCAAAATAATTCCATTTCCTCCTCAAATGATTCACTCATTGTTATGCATACGGCTAGACCGAGGCGAGCTCTTCTCGTATTTGATTTCATATTGTGAGCATTTTCCCGTCTCTTGCCCATTTCGGGGTTACTACGAGATTCACTAGGACAATAGTTTCCTCTAGGATTATTAACCAACAAATTCATACCTTCACTGCCGGCATGATTGGTAGTGGTGGCAGTTGTGCCTTGTAGATTGGTGTAATTGTCGGTTACGAAACCTATCAAATCATTCATGGAATTTTCATTTTCGAATGAAGTCATCATATTGCGAGATATACGTCTCTGAAGACTATTGTCACTAGACAATTCCAAAATATTACTGCTACCCGGACTGTTGCCACCGAAAAAATTTGAATCCACACTAAACTTGCGCACACGTTCCGATTCTGAGGTTACAGAACCTAAACTACTACGGGTGGAATATTGATATGAAGCGGACCATTGATCACTTGACAACTGGCCACGACTTAGCGCTGAATAACCGGAATCATTGCCAGTGCTATAGGTTGAAGAAAACGTGGCCCACTATCTGCTGCACTCTCACTGCTGGTGAGCAACGATTGCTGGTCTACAGAGGGTACATCTAATGGTGAGGATACTATTGATGAGCTGAGATCACTGGGTGTCAGGCTAATGTGACGTCCAATACCAACTGAAAATGGCAGAGAAAATGAATTCATTGATACACCATCCATAGAGCCATGATCGCTGCATATGGAAGTGCGTGGTGTGGCCAGACTTTGGGTGGACAGTGTGGAATATGGAGAATGACCATTATTCTGTTTCGTGGGTGTTAAAAACACTTGTGAATACAAAAGTCTAGAAGGTGAATCCAGCCAATGTACTTTTAAGGAGGTCCCACGAAATGACATGGCCAAAGCACCGAACACCATTTCTCCCACACTGGATATATCTGCCGAATTGGGACGATTGTGCTGGAACACATAATGAACATTAAATAATTAGTTGTTTGGATCATGTATGGACTTACCTTGTAACCATATTCATTACACACTTCAATAAAACTTCCATTGGAATGTCCTTTATTGTTGCTGGTCTGTTGTGTTGTATTAAAATCTATAATTTCCTTGTGATTATTATTGTTGTTATGATTAGTTATGGTGGCATTGGCGGTATTATGTCCAGCTGTATTAGATTTTACATTATGTTTGTGGTTACTACTGTTGTTACTGCTACTGTTACTGCTACCTGTTATATTACCATTATTTTCCTTAAGATAGACTTTTTCCAAAGCTTTTGAGTCGAATAATAAACGTCTCCCTCGAGAATCACACTCTCGGTAAACCAATATTCGTACTTGACTTCCATCAAAAGGAAACTGACTGAAAAGAGAGAGAGAGAAAAAAAACAGAAATTTATTAAAAAATAATAATAATTAAAGTTGTTTTTTTGGAAATTTATTGTATCTGTATCTGTATCCGTTTATCTGTCAATTGGAATAACAAATTTGACGTTTTATTTGTTTACTTTCCATATAAATTGTTTTGGATATTTTTAATGCAAAAAATTATCGATTCAATTAACACTTTCCCAACGTCGACTACGGAAAGTTTATTTTTAAAGTTTTACGCATCATTTTCTGTCCATTTCAGAGGTTCTTAAATGTGGTAACGAGGAGACTGATGTTGCCAGTGGTTTCAAAACTATTTTTCAATTATATTGAAACTATTGAATTTTTTTGAATGAAATTTTATATGGACATTTTTAAGGTGTGTTTTCCAATTAAATTTGACTATTAACCAAACATTTTACTCAGTCCCGGCCATGACTGGGTACCACAAAAGTTGGACTCTTCGAATTGTTGTTTTATTTTTTTGTTTAAGTTACATAAAATTTAATGCTTTTTATATTTGTTGCATTTGCTCAATTTGGTTATAAAAATTTTAAAATAAGGAGTGAGATCGGAAAAATCTTAACACACAGTACAAAAAAAATATTGTTTAGATCGCCCGTAATGAAATTTTAATCATTTTTCGGGAACATTTCCTTTAACCTTTTTGTAACTTTGCTCCGTTTAAAATCTATCACACTTTGAAAAACTGTTGTTGTGCTTTTCAATTCTCTTTAAAGAAGAGCCCACTATTTCTTCATTGGCCTAAACTTCGGGCAGTGGATTTGGTGGATTTGCCGCTATTTGATACAAATTATCATAATATTGTTGTTGTACCATTCAAGGGCTTGTTTACCAGAGTGACAGAATGCCAAGTGAGGTCAAAAATAAGTCTTATGAATAAAATTTTCTTAATATAAATTTCGATATTTATAGAATATATAGAGTCCGTTGTTTAATAACATTGAAAACAGTTTGAGGGCAGATCCTTGAATGTTTGGTCTATTTTTTGTAGAACCAAATTGGGGTTTTTTTTAAATATTTAATCATTTTAGTACGAACTTTTTTCAAACTTTAATTTGATCGAAAAAATCAAATAACAAGTTTTAATGAAAAACGTGTGTTAAGAATTTTTTAATCTCACTCTTTTAATTAAAAAAGGGTAATTTCTTAATTTTTTTCTTTATAATTCCGAAATAATACTTAATTAAAATTCAGATAAAACAAGTCCTGGGGCGTTAGAAAAAGTACTTTCCCCATTAATCCTTTTCAGAAATTTTATAATTTCTTTCTTTTTCTTTCGTTTTTTCTTTTCGCATGCAAATTAAAAATAAAAATACCTTGTTTATATGCCTAGATATGTTTGCTATAAACATTCAAATTTTTTTTAAAGGGCCAAACCTCCTTTAGCGTCAAAGTGTTAAAATTTACTTTTGAAACAAACTTTGCCCGTATGGGTATTAATGGGTATTTTGAAATAAAAAATTGGGAATTTTTTATAGTTGTGTGTTAAGGACAATTTGGTTCATATATTTTCATCAAATTTCACAATAATAACTTTATTTATAAAGATTTTATTTAAAATCAACTAAAAGAATTTTTTTCCCCAAAAATATTTTAAAACTAAAAATTTTCGTTTTTTTGAAAAATTTTATTAAAAAAATTTAGTTGTGATATTTCAAACAAATATTTAATTATTCTAAAATTATTTCCAGAAAAAAACGTTTTTTGAAATAAATATTTTCAAACTTTAAGAATCCCTGAAAATACAAACACCTAAATATTCTTCATGTGTGACTAAGTGAGTGAGTGAGTGTGTGTGTTATAATAATTTTCTTATTTAAATTATAAGTTAAATGTCCATGACCGAGAATTCAATTCAATTCAAATTTAATTTGACGTGTTTAGTGGGTTATTTTTTGCATTAAAGGTGCGAGTGAAAGCACAATATTAATTGAATATTGGAAGACTCTTTCTTCTCTATATTTAGAAAGCACGTGAGTATGATTACTCACGTCAAAAGGCATTTTTTTTTGTCTTTTTGAAAAAATAATAAATATTATTGTGTATTTTATTTTATTTAATTTTATTTTCATTTTTCTTTTATTTGTACGAAGTTCATGATGATGAATAAAGATACAAACAAATATAGAAAAATGTCAACTAAAGGGACCGATCGTATAATACGAATAGATCAATTGATGATTGTCAATAGGTGCACAACAATAACAAGAAATGACAAGATAATTTTAAAAATATATTTCGCAATATTTTCTAAAAAAAAAAACGAAAATTAGAAAATTTCATACGAACATTTTGAAATTCGTTTTTATTTTTATTTCGTAATAATAATTTGATTTCTTATCTTCGTTTTGAAAGTTAATTAAAAATAAAAAATAAAAATTCTAAAGAAAAACTAAAAATGACCTTAACTACGTCATGAGGCGGCTAATTGAGTTGTTTGTTTCAAGATATCTGTTCATAAAATTAAAAATGGTTGCAGATAAGATATTTTGAAATTGATTTGAAAGATTAAAGGTCCTTTTTTGTAATCAAAAATCTGCCATTTTGGGTTTTTAATTTTATTTTTTTTTTGGGTTTTGAAAATTCACTAAAACTTCATTTATGATATGAGAACCAAGAAATTATATAAAGAAAGTGTTTGTAGAACTCTCTCAAAAATGTTCTCTTATAGTTTCAGAGATATTGAGGACGAAATACATTTTAAACCCAGACTCTGCAAACTAGAACCTTGTAGCAAGCAAAGCACCTCGACATTTACAAAAAAAAAATCGTGGTTCACTAAATGCTGCATTCTCACTGCTAGTGAGTGAGTATGTGTCAGCTTTATGTTACGACCAATATCAACTTATAATGACAGAGAAAATGAATTTATTGACATTTCATCCATACACTGAACCAAAAAGGTAGTAAATATAACGAAAAATGTTGTAGAATTGAAGAAAAATAGGCCAATGAAACACTTAATTACTCTTTTTAATTCACGTCGATTTGTGAAATGAAGCATTAATTCTTAGTTCTATATTTACTTCCAAGACCAGCTAGAGACGTGTACTTCTCCAGAAATAACTTAGAAATAAATCTTTCAAAATTCCTATAAAATATATTTAATGGGTCAAAAGTTATACAAAAATGTGACCAAGAATGATGCATCATTTATCATAAAAATATTTCAAGGAACCAAGTTTAAGTTCATTTTTTTATTAGTTTTATAAAGTATTTCTATATGTATTTGTTATCGTTGGAAAGGTAATTACTTGAAATATTATAATATGGAAATTAAAAATTTTTAAAAATAAATTTTTATAAAAAAAAATTTCAAAATATGTAAAATTTTATTTTTTTTTATATTTTTGTGAAAAAATAGTTAATTTTTAATGTTTAATAAAATTTAACTGTATAAATTCATTATTATGAATTTTGAGTGAAATATGGAGAAAATTATCCTTAGTACAACACTGTAAACAGATTCCCAAAAATGTATTCCCAAATACCCATAATTCCAATTCGGACAAAGTTTGTTTCAAAAGTTTAGTTTTTCTAATAAATTAGTTATTTTGTCCTTAAAAGAGGTTTGGATCCATTACAATTTTTTTTGGGTATGAAGCAATCATATATGGGTATATAATCGAGATACTTTTTCTTTTATTTTCACTTTACCATTTGATTCTTAACATTAAAAAAAAAACTATTTTTATTATCAAAATCTTGAAGGTAAGGAAGTTTTCAACAGTCGGTTTTTAGTATAAAGTTACATTAAAAATTATTTCTGAATTAAAAAAATATATAGTCCAGAGGAAAACAGTGTATTTAAAATGAAAAATGTTACCACTTTTTTGTGGTAAAAAATCAATTTCAAATAACTCTGAAAAAAAATTATAAGATTTTTACAAAATTTTCAAATTTAAGATAACCAATTTTTGAGTCCACTCTCAGATCCCAGCACTCATTAACAACTTGGAAAATATGTCAAGATTGTATGTGTGAAATTTCATAAAAAATTATTTAGTAGTTCCATAGTTACACAGTTAATTTCAAAAACTGGTTTAAGAACGTTTGCTGCTAAATGGTGATAAGTCAAAAATCACGTTTTTCTTTATTTTATTTTTTAATTTCGAACTAATACCAATTTCATTCTTTGATGACTATAACCATTTGGGGCTGGATAATATATAGATGTGATTTAATTATTATATTTAACCACTCACGAACATATGAAATGATCGATTAATTAATTGACGAATTAATACTTTATTTTTTTGTACTTAATTCTTAAACAATTAATCATTTAAATAAATTATTTAAATTAATATTTACTATATATAAACAAATATATATGAATAGTGAATAATATTTACAATGAGAGAAAAAAGAGAGAGAGTGAAAAAGAGAAAATAGAAAAATGATATTTAAAAAGAAATCAAACATATTTATATATATTGAAATAAATAGATTGACTGAAATGTTTATTACTGGATCTTGTGACTAGAGCATCTTGTGACTTCCTTTATGAATTTTACTGTGACAATTTTTTATTACTTAAAAAATAAAAAAAAATACAAATAATACAGAAAATATGTATAGATGTGTGTGTGAATGTGTGTAATATAGATATTTTTTACATATACATACGTACATATTAAAACAAGAAATAATAACAATAAGACTTTTTGTTAATAAAAAATAATACTGAAATCTTTTGATCTTTCCAAATGGAATTGATAACAAAGAAATTTTCCCTTTGCAACGATTTTGGAAACCTATGGAGGTAACTAAAAAATCCTGCAAGTTTGGGGATGAAGGGCACCGGAAATATACCTCCAAAGTTGGTTACCTTTTTAATAAAGTAAAATTTTTTTCATACATGATTATACCCTACACTACCGTAGATATTTGAGGAATTATGCGTTTGTGCTAATGTTAGTAATGATGTTACACCCACCTTTAAGTGGGTCCATCTGTCTGCCCCGCTAGCTGTCTATGTAAACGTAATTTTTGAGATATCTAAATAAAATTGAGTGCACATTATTATCTGGGCCCAAGGACGAAGCTTATTGAAATTTATAAATTTGCTCCAATATTTTAGTTACCTCCCATACAAATGTTGAGAATGAGGTTTTAAGAACATAAACACCAAACCAAAACGGAATTTAGTAAAAGTAAGTCTTCTACAACGATTTGCTTAATTATGCAAGAGTCGGTCCATACAAGCCCCCTTCCCAATAGCACTTTAAAAGTCATAAATAACACATATACGTTGGTACTTTAACAAATACTGGTCAAATTAAGATAAAAGATAAGCAAAAATCGATAAGCAAAATTATATGATGGTCAGTCCATAATTTCCTCTAGCTTCCATATAACCCATCATCAAAATTCATTTTGAAAATGCATATATTTCACATAAATGTTAGTGTCACAATAATATATGTATTATACGAGGGTTGTTCATAAATTTTTGATAACTTGTATTAAAAAAAAAACATTGTTTTGTAGGGTATTGCATAGTCGGTCTTTAATGATTTCAAATTTGATGGACTCAATTCAGATCCAAGTGAAATTTTAAAATATTGTCTGGACTTTCTAAAAAAAAGTTCTAAAAAGTTGTATTAATTTTGAAAGTTGTATTAATTTTGAAATAAAAATATTGAAAATTAAATATTTTTTGTCAAAAAGGTGGTAACATTTTAAACCATTGAAATTCTCTAGTTTCTTCTGAATTATAATTTTTTTTTATAATTCTAAAAAATCCTTAATACTTAAGCTAAAAAATCAAATCCGATAGCATTAGGAGAAACATTAATCTTAACAAATTTTTCACAAAAGTTCATTAATATAGAAATATTAGATTTTTTTGGAAATTTTATTAAAGAAATAAAATTTTTATAATTTATTATATAAATAATATTATTATTCAAGTAATTAGCTTTCCAACGATATCAAAAAGATAAAAAAACTAATTTTAACTTGGTATCCCCCAGGAAAATTCGCTTAATATTTGTATGATAAATGATAATTACAAAAGATGACCAACTTTGGAGCTCTATTACTTGTCCCCTGCATTCCGTAAGATCCTGTACTTCTCCAACATAATTGGAAAACACTTTAAGCAAGTCCAAGTGAAATTTTTTTATAAAAATATTCAAAAAGTTTCCACAAAAAAACTTTTGGTTCCATATCAATAATTTTAGGGTCATTTTGGTCATTTTAAGTATCTACTTTTAGTTTATTATTTATTTATTTTTAATATTATAAATTATTGTTTAGTCTTTCAAGAATTAAAATATTTATGTTTTTTTTTTATTTTTAAAAAAAGAACTTACTTTTCGGGTCTGATGTAAACTGGCGCCTTCATGCGTTATTTCTTCACACACATAAACAAAAAAAATCCAATAAAAATTCTTTTGGATTTATTTTGATATTTTTGTTTTCTTTTAAAATATATTTATATTTTTATAAAGTATTTTTAATACTCTTTATACTTAATAATTTATTCTAAATGATGAATCAATTTATTATACATCGATTGATAGATGACTTTGTTGTTTCTTTGTTTTGCCGGCAACTTTTGAACAAAATCGAAATATTTATCCACTTGAATTATTTGTACCACACTAATGCTATACGATCGATTACTGATAAACAATCGCTTTTTATATTAATAGTAAAATGCATTTAAATTTAAAGTACTTTTTATTTGGTCCCATTAAACGCATTTTGCAAGAGAGACTGCCTTAAACACTTTAATATTGTGTCATTCACATAAAATGACAGCTGCACAACAAACACAATATAATGAAAATAATAAACACATGAATAATGTTGCCACTTTATGGGATTATTTTTAAATCCCTTTTAGACATTTTTAGTGTAATGAAAAAAAAAAACTGACATTTTCAAAAAAACCGGTTTCGAATATAAAAATAACCATTCGTAACAAATTTTATCGAATAATCCTTACACTGTATAATGTCCTAAATGAGTGGGATATAAAAGTTTTTTTATTTTTGCTTTTCGTTATCGTATTTAATATAATGTGTCGAGATACAAAAATTTTATTTAAATCCATTATTTTTACTTTACAGAAACGCGTTCTTTAAAACTGTAAAAAATTATTTTAATTGACGTGATTATGTCTAAAACAGACGGACATAGCAAAATCGATTTAGAATATGATGTCTACACAAGCAAAGTTTAATATGCATTTATTTTGCTCGTGTAACACAAGGAAGGAAAAATGTTGTATATTTACTCAGTCAAAAAAGAAGCTGAACATTATAGTGAACAGTTTAAAAGTGACTGACATTAAAACCGGTTAACCGACTGAAAAAAAACGACATGTCGAATAATTCGCTAATAGAAATTATTCGAAACCGGTCGGTTTTCTGAAATGCAAAAAACAGTTAACCGGTGTCCGGTTTCGGTTTTTGAAAACACTAGCCTTTTTTTTAAAGGGAATTATATTTGCGAAATAGTTTTCGTTTAAGAAATCTATTAATAGATATTATAAATATATTAGATAACTCGTTAATAATGTCGACTTTTGAAGAGAAAAATAATTGTTTCAACTTTGCGATAACATATCGATTTCGCGCCAAGAAAAAACTATTCCAGTGTAAAGGTAAGTTATGGATCAAGCCTATTTATTCTGAACAAATATCCAAATCAACACATTTACTATTTTTTCAAGACTCAAATCAGAGAATTCAATTTTATGAACGACAGCCCATAATTTTGTCGTGGTTGCGCCACTTATATTTTAAATAAGTCTGTTATAATCAAGCACAAATCAGATAAACAAAATCTAAGAGGGAAGTCATTTTGACTGCTTTTTGGAATCGGGAATTGAAACATTTTTAAGTTTATGTATATTTTTATTTAATTAATTTTATAAAAATCTTTTCATTTTTATACCCACAAGTGGTAAAGAGAGTATATTTACTTAGTTATTCCTCAAAATCTGAGTCTGCCTCTTGTTGGCACGCTCACATCCACAATAAGTGATAGAGTTCAATAAGTTTTCTATTTCCAGTTTAGTATATTAAAAGATATAGACCGATATATCCTCTAAAATCAAGCGAAGTCCTTTCATAAAATTATAAATTGACACATGCACGTATGTACGAAACATAACGTATTTACTTAACACGCATTTGTGTTGGTGGGTATTTGCAGATTCAGCATGGCCGAATATAGGATTTTCACTTTATTTATTATTATTTTCTTTTTCTCATTTCACTTATTATTCACTAAATAATTTACATTATTCTTTTCCGCAAATATGGCAACACTATTCATGTATTATATATAAAAGTGTGTGTAAATGTAAATAACACTTTTAATTGCACCCACGTAAGAAATAAACAAATTGTCAACATTTTTCGTTATTTTTGCAAAATAAAAAAATGTGTAAATTTCATTAAAAATGTTGTGATAATTATATTTGAAGTTCAAGGCGCCAAATACATCAGCTATTAAGAGATATTAGATAACAAACTAAATGATTGACTGACAAAGTAGAAAAAGAACTATAAATATATGTGAGTGAGTATGTGTACGTACATATATACATACATAAAAATAATCACTTTCAGTTTCTTTTCTTTAATTATATTTGACAATTAATTTTTATTATTTTTTTTTATTTTTTTTTTTTTTCATTTATGGTTAATAAGTCATTTATTAGTGATGCATAGAATACGACGATAATAAGCGACAATAACCACTTTAGAGAATCTGGTAAATATCCGCACATTTATAGTTTTCATGATTTCAAGACGCGAGCTCGTTGATAACTGACGGCCTGCAACTGTTGAGTTGAATAAACATTGGAAAAAAAGAAACATCAACACAACACACATTATTATAAATTAAAATGTATGTATGAATATATATGTGTACTTAGAAGAATAAAATCCAACAATACATTCATCCATCCATCCGCGTACTACAATTCCAATATATATTTTTTCTTTTTTTTTTGTTCTTGTTTTTGTTGTTGTTGTTTTTTTTTTATTATAAATAGTCAGTCATTTAATCAGTCAGTCAAATACTGTCTGTCAGTTTATTTGTTATTTAGTTGTATTTCAATAGTTGTTTACATTTTATGATTTGCTCACATGATGTGTCCAGAGATATCGAATTGCCTATCAAACATTCAACCGAACCAAATACAATCCAGAAAATAACAATAACAATAAAAAAAACTACTACTAAATATTACCTAAATACAACTACTATCATAAAACTACTACTAAATGGCAAAAAACAATAACAATTTAATTCCCACACACCGCATTTAGTTATGACATGCAATCAGTGTTGCCATTTTTGATGTTTTTTCTATATCCTACAATACCATGTAATGTGCTGTACTGATGAGTGTAACACACAGAAAATATTAGTGTTACATCAACTTTTAAATGTACTGTTCGACTTAGAATCAATTTTGGAGTTGTTTAAACGATGTCGTCCGTCTGTTTATCTGTTCGTCCAACTGGCCTTGTGAACGTAGTGAACACTCTACAGGTCGAAATTTTAAAGATATTTCGATGAAATTTGGCACGAACGAAGCTTATTGAAATTGGTCTTGTTTGGTTCAATATTTTTAGGTAGCTCCCATGCAAATATATTCCCGGAATGGGATTTTAAGCTATGGCTCTTCTTCCTTCGGTTTTAGTTCCCGAGTATTAGATTATCACATATTCTATAAAAGGAATGTTTTAACATTTTTCTAATGAACAAATGCTTAAATCATAGTTAAAAAGCAGGAATCCCATTTTCGGCTCTGACAAGTCTAAAATATTCTTCACTCAAATATAGTTCCATGCTATTGAATGCAGTTATTTTAGGCAAATACAAATACTAGAATTAAAAAGTTTTTAAGCTTGAATTATTTTCTGGAAAATGGATATTTATATATGAATTATACCTAATAAGAGCCGACATTCATGAAATTATTTAATACACTTTAAAAAAATTTTATTCCAATTTTATAAGGAGCTATTCCATGTTTTTGAGTTCTATATACTTAAAAGTTTATTCCTGACAAGGTCCTTGTATTGAAGCTAAGTAAAACAATCCCAAATTTTTGGGGTTAAATTCTTGTAATTTAATAAATGTATGTGGGAAATTCAGTTTTTCAAAATGCGATCTATATTACACACAAATATTCTTATTATCCGATTTAAACGAATTTAGGTATAACTATATGGTTTAAATTTTGCCACAGATATAAGTTTGAATTATTTTGCTATTGGAGCGATACATCAGGTTTTAAATAAGAAACTGTTTAGAACAATAAAAAAACAATCTGATCAAAATTTCATTGAATTCTTAGATAATTCCTTCTAAATTTCACGTAGGGACAATACACTTCCCGAAAATTCCCGATAGAAATTTCCAGGGCAAATCTCGGAAATGTTATCCCGTGCAGATAACCTATTTTAATCTCATAAAGCTCACATATATAAACATATTTTAGTAAATTTTGGCAGAAATAAACTTTGTATCTGTAACTATTCCCATAAAAATTTATTAACGATGGCAACACTTCTCTTCATAGTTTTGCCAACTTTAATTGTTATTGTTTTATTTTTTTAAATTTACTTATTGAGAGGGAGAGAGAAATCTTTCAAATAAAGAATTTTATTTGACATTTAGTTGAATAACTTTAAAACGTCAATATTAACGTTAAATAATTAAATTAAGTGTATAATTTACATATTAAACAGTTATAATTTAGTTAAACTTAATTATTTTTTTATTACAGACTGCAATTGAGTTAATTGTTTATATTTTTAGAGATTAAATCAGCTGACTTGTTTTAGCTAAAAATGAGCTCAACGTGAAAATAACTTTTATTGTAATAAATTCCCGGATATTAATATACCTGCAAGTAATATAGGCTTCACAAGATAGGGAAGATACAACCAGGGGAAGAGAATTTACCCACATAAAGCAAATATTGATAAATTAATTTTTTGCCACAAATTTTTGTTTTTCTACCCCTCAGCACCACAATTGGAAAAAATCTAAGAAGGATTCATCTTAGGCCACATAAAGCATTTGGCTTTATCCGTCTGTGTCCATCTCACATTCAGATTAACTGCTAAACCAGCTTGTTAGCCCGCCCACAACCAAGCAAATTGTTAGAACACAATGAAATTCATCCTGAGTAGTTTCCTGTTTTAAACTATCGGTCTTTAAATAGTTATAGACTGATATCTGAGTTAAAGCTAAAATTCTGGGGAAGAACTTCAACTATTTTTATTAATTAAAAGCAAATAGATTTACAAGCCATTGCTTTGATTGTGGTACCTTAAAGTATAATGATCGACTGAGAAATGATGTCTGTCCATCTGGCCGTCTTATTGTCTGTCGATATAAGATTGTACAGATCGCAATTTTAGAGATCTTTCAGTGAAATTTTATAATCATAACAGATTTTTTTGTGTCAGAAACGGAGCCTAAAGAAATTGGCGTAGATCGTTAACTATTATTACCTTTAACTATGTCTTTCTCTTAAAATTAAAATATACTGATCGACTATGGATCACTTTCCGAGTCAATTTTGTTTTAGAAATCTTTCAATAATTTTTTTTAAATCGTTTATCTTTAGATTTTTTTGTGTCAGAAATGAAGCCTATTAAAATTGGTGATGATCTGTGCTATATTTCAGGTAGCTCCCATACAAATGCACAACCGAATTGAGAATTTAAGCTTAAAAATTTAGTATTATTGCAAAATTTTGAAAAGATCAGTCAACATTTAATTAGAGCTGCCGAAAAGATCCCCTTTCGAAAAAAGCATAAATATCAAAGAGAAAAATATTTTTTATTTCAGATTTATAAAAATATTGCGAGAATCGGTATATATATATTTTTCTCATATAACCACCCCAAAAGTCCTAAATCGCTTAAATTTGTAATTAGCACTTTTTTTAAAGCAAAAATCATATTCCCCTACAGTCGGGCCAATTCTGCATCATTAACAAATGAAATTAAATTTACGAATTTCGAAATGTATATGTTTATAGTCTCTTGACTTATAATTTACTAATAAGCGAAGTCCTCTTTATCTCATGATCTGATGATCGTCAAAAAAAAACCATCAAATTTTATTTTTTTCTTTTTCGAAGAATCGATGCTTCTTTTAATCAAATAGATAAATAGGAAATTGATAATTAAGGGTACGTGTATTTTCAAATTATTGCTATATAAAGTTTGACTCATTCCAGTTCAAATTTCTTTTCAAAGAATTACACATCTTTTTAGTAAAATATGTGAAGTCACAAGATCGCATACCCTTCACCATCACAAGTGGTGAAGGGGGTATATTAAATTTGTCATTACGAGTATAATGCTAAGAAGGAATCATCTAAGACGCCATAATGTATATATGTATGTGTTAGCGTGTATGTACGAAGTAAATACGTCACTTCACACGGAATTGTGGAGAAGGGTATTGAAAATTCGGCATAGCTGAATGTAGCTTTCGTACTTGGTTTTTTTTTACTTAAAATTATAAAATTTTATTTTAAATAAATAAATTCCCAAATCAAAATTAACACGACAAAATTCCCGAAAATAACATTTCAAAATTATGACGTCAAAAGAAAAATGTTAAATTAATAATTCTGGGTATTTGTGTGTGTATGTGTATGTGTGCAACTAATAAAATATTTAATCAATAATTTTAATATGTAAACAATTTATAAAAAATGATAAATAATAAATTAAAGAAAATAAATGTCATTAATCATCATCCACATTTGAAAACCGCTGAAAACAGATAATTTCTTTTTTCGACAATAAAGTAAAATTATAAATAAATGCAAATGACTAAAATGAAATCGTACGTGCCGAATGGAGAGTAAACTTAATAATTTGTTATTCCAAAAAAAAAAAAAATATTATCTTTTCATAATTAACAAAATCTGGTTCTGATTAAGACTTTTCGATTTTGGAGTAAATGTTTGCACAATAGTCACATGTTGTTGTTATTGCAAATAAAACTTTGACAACGATAGAAGCCGCCAATAGACAGTTCAAACGCCGCAATACATCAAAGTTATTAAACCAAGAATTCGGCTTCTTAAAAATTTTTTGGCTTTGAAGTTGTATATCTTTTTAAAAGCCATGAATTAATAAAAAGACTTAAAACTTGGTGCTAATAAAGTTATACATATTATGTACGATTATCTCGAATCGGCAAGGATCAATGCCCAACTATAGTCTTGTTTCAGAGACATGACTTTTATTATATGATTTCAAAGTTAATCAGAAGTTGGACAACTTTTGACATTGATTTTTATAGATAACAAATGTGGTATTTTGGAAGGTAAACTGCTTATAAAAAAATGGCTGCTTAGAATAATGCTAGAAGTTAACGGTCAACATATACCAACTCAAAAAACTTGTTAAGGATAATTAGATCACAATCATTCAAAAATATGATATTGGGTCCCACATGTATCAAATTGAGGGAGAAGGAATTGGTGCTTGTATTTTTACATCGTATTTTAACTGCCAGTAAAAATTGGATCCATTACGATGAAGCGTGGACAACAAGCCAGGCTGAAGCAAAATATCCTAAACAAAAGGATAAAGATTGGCATTTGATAACATTGGAAGAGTTATTTGCATTACAAGCTATTGTAATCGGCTCAGGCGGTCTATATTGAAGGCACCTGATTCGTTTTAAAATCACAATCATTACAATCATAATCACATGTTGCAAAATTAATCAAAAACTAAAAAGTCAATGAAAACTTTGAATTATTCTGTTATAATACTTTGATTTATAACTGTTATAATTTTTTAAATTATAACTGTTATAATTTTTAAATTATAACAGTTATAGAGTATTAAAGATTCGTTTCCACCGTGTTAAGAATTTTTAGAATGAATCTGTGAATGGGGGAGAGGTACCCCCCATACAAAGCAATTATTATCGATTGTCTTACGAACTATAGCAAAATGAATATTGATTGTCGAATATGTAAGGAACTATAAAAGCGAGAGTTTTCAAATTGGTTCCAATCACTTTCTCAATAAACAGTTTTACTTGATAAACTGTAGGACAGTTAGGATCAAAGGAAGGGGTAGACCCATGCAATACATATCAATATATAAAAATAAATCTGTGTTTGTTTGGAACTTATTAACAGGGAAAGTAATACTGGCTATAACAAATTTCGATAGGATCAGGGGTAGGGGTAACTCCCATACAAGAAAATATCGATCATTAATTAATTAAAGAACTATAACAGCGAGAATTTTCGAATTTGATCCCAATCACTTCATCAAGGTACTATTTTACTAGACAAAATGAAGCACGGATAGGATCAGGAGGAGAAGTAGCCTGCATACAAAGGAAATGTTGGTAATTGAATATTTAAAGAACTGTAAAAGCGGGGGTAATGAAATTGGTACCAATTACATTTCCCAAAGATCTTTTTTACTCGCCAAAATGTAGAACGGGAGGGGTAAAGCCGGCAAAGCGCAACGGGTATTAGTAGGTTTTAAATAGAGCAGGGTCAGGGGGAATTAGCAAAATGCTCATGGCATGAAATTTTTTTAAAACACATCGTGATTGTGCAGCAAAGCGCACCGCGTAAAAGCTAATACTTTTTACAATAAAATTTCAATAATAATAATAATAATAATAATAATAATAATAATAATAATAATAATAATAATAAATTATTTAAAAGGTATTAAATAACATTAATTATGTTATTATTACTATGTTCATTTATTTTGAAAAATATTTCAATGGGATTCCCCGTTTACCACTTTAAATTATAACAAATAAACTGCAAATATGCCGCCTAAATAATAAATTTATTATTTAGAAAATTAAAAATAAATCATCTACATACATATATATATGTATATTTTTAAAATTATTCCCTACAAACATATATTTGTTATTGTTAAATATAAACAGCGCGTGCTTTATAATTTTTTTCCAAAAAAAAAGTCATATGAACGTACGAAATGAACAACGAAAATAATAAATATTTAAATTTGTTTACTTTATTATGTGTATGTGCAGATCAGTGTTGCCAATTTTTAAGGAGAATTAGCGGCTAAAAAATGACAGAATATTTTTAAAAATCGCCAAATCGGTGGCTTAAGAAAATTATTAGAAAATTTGCAGAAAATTTAAAATAAAATCAAATAATTTAAACTAAAAAAAAAATACTTTAATTTTTTATAAATTCATATTTAAAAAATAAAATCAGATTTTTCAAATATGATCGAATTTATTAGTCTTCAATCATTTCCTGTAAAATATTGGCTTTATGGCTTATTTCGTCAAAAAATTATCCTTAAGATCCCAAATCGCGGAAACTGACTTTTCCACTAAAAATTATCTTATTTATTTAAAAAAAAATCCTTCAGAGATCAGGGATTCGATCTAAATATAATGAGGAAGTCCTTTTTAAGTGCTTAAAGGAGATTTTAAAGCGTTTTTTTATAAAAATAGCAATCTTCTATAGAAATTTTAAATTTAAACAAATAAATGATAAATGAGTTAAAATAAAAATGTCTAACAAATATTTAATGGCAAAATTAAATTGTCAGTGGCTTAACGTTACTGAAAATGGCTAAATTAAGCCACTAGATGGCTAAATTGGCAACACTGCCAACCATATAAATATTTATTTGTTCTAATTCACACTATATTTTTTCATTTAAACAAAATATCGTTATAATAATTTATTTCCATTATTTTTACTGTTATTATCATGAATCTTGATTAGTTATATCCAAAACTACCTAAAAATAAACATTTGTTCGTAAGTGGCCTAAATCATTTTAAAGATAAATTTTATTGAAAATAGTTTTGGAATAATTAAAATAAAGTTATTGAAACTTGATCAATTTATATTATTAAAGTTAAACATTGTTAAGTGATAAACTATCAAATGATAATAAAGAGACACTTAAAACTCAGGGGCTGTAATTACCGAGGGAAAATAACTTCTTATCAAGATTTAAAAGTGATCCCAAAATTCTTTTATTCTCTCTCTCTGTTTTTTCACTCTCTTTTTCCCAACTTTCAGATATACAAAATCTGTTAAAACCCTGATAATCAAACTCTAGTTTATTGCAGAAATGCCCATCCACACTACTACACACACTTTCTTTTGTTTGAATGAAGCCGCATAAAATTACGTTAAATGATTTCTTCCTCTGCTCCAAATTGATGAGAAAAATGCGGTCGCTTAGAGTGGTATGTGTGAAGTAAACGTGGTCTAACAACACGAGTCAGCAAAACTTTATTTTGAGTTTTAGGATTTTAAGGCAGGAATTCCAAAGTTCCCCATCACAATTGAATGTTTGGAACTCAGAAACAGGTTTATAAGCTTTCAAACGATATACCTTATAATCGACATAAAACGACTTGAGAGTTTACGGGCTCTAGGTACTACGAATATTAGTTTTTATTAAAATATCAGAAGTTATTACTGAATTCCTTTAATTTTTCCTCTAGAGCTATGATTTCCGTGGCAAAATAAACATTATTAGTTATTTCCTTTTTTAATTATTTCGCCTCAAAAGAACTTTTGAGGCGAAATGATCCTTTTGATCTAAGTAAAAAATCAACTCAATTAATTTCAATTCACATAATCAAGACAATTTTGTATATACTGTTCTGAAGTGAAGCGCTATTCCAGTTGGAGCGCTCTAAATCGATGTAAACCGATGGAAGTGAGAAATGGCAAAGTCAGCATTATAAGGCGAGAGAGCAATAACATCGCATCGACGGTTTCCAAATAGTTTTTTTTTTTCAATCTGTCTTGGCAACATGTTGCGGAACACATGATAAAAGATTATGGTCTTATGTCAGATTGAATATTCTGACAATATTCGTTCACTGATCTTTTTAAATGGTTCCATTGTCTTCCGTGAACAAGTCTTTTATGTTCATCTACGATTTATACAGTTTAAAATATAAAATATTAATTAATTAATTATTATTTTTATTTAATAATTAACAGGTCTGGCAAACTTCGTTTTTGGAAAATAAAAAATATTCCCCTTTTGTCTTATCTGTCCTACATTTTTTTCCAGTAAAACAATTCCTTGAGAAAGTTATGGGCATCAAATTTGAGAACTCTTGCTGTTATAGTTCTTTAGATATTCGTTAATTAATATTTGCTTTGTATGGGCGATAACGACCCCTCTGGTCTTTTCCCGGTCTCAAATTGTAAAGACATCATTTTTCAATTATTTTAATTATATTTCTACTTATTTTAGATAAACACTCAAAAAAGGATTTACTTTCGTATGGCCCTTTATTACGACAGAGAGATTAGTTCCATGAAAAAAGTGAAATTTTAAATATGTTTTATGCGAACTGGGATTTTGGGTATTTTCGTATGAAAATATGGGGAATTAAGGAAATTTAAAAAAAAAATATATTTGGTTTCTGTTATAATGTTATTAAAGTTTAATTAAGTTTCGAAATAGGCAAACATTCGAGATTTTGGTTTTTTTCATGAATTTTATCTAACTTTTCCCCACCAAATTGTGATCTCCATGTCCTAACATTTTCTTAGATATCAAATTCTTAAGTAAAATCATTATAGCTTTGCCAGATATTCAACCTAAACTTGACCATTTCTAAGCAAATTAACAGTTACCGAAAAAAGAAACGTTCTCGTTTTCTATTCGTTAGGAAACGATTTGAATGTTCCCACTAAACAGACACAAACAAACTGACTTACTTTACAGACACGTTAATAATATAATTTTTTTTGTTATTGGTAGACATCTTTTGCAGACATCTAGACGTCTTGTAATATAATAAATATTAATCATAATTATTATTGTTATGTTATTGTTATTATTATTGTTATATTGTTAAAATGATGAAGAAGACTTTAAGCTGCTAAATAAAAAACAAATATTTTAATTGATAACAAAAGAATGAAATTCAAATAAAAATAACGTGAGATTTATAAAGAAAAAAATGAACAGAAAATTTATTTTCCATCATTATTTCTTTTTACAGTTAAATAAAACAAGTTAATTTCGTTAAATTCGACAGAGCCGTATTATTATACCCTTCACCTTTGCTTATCTGGAATTTTTGTTTTTTAAGCAACAAAATTAACATTCAACGTTAAAATGTAACGTCTCTGTCATAAATATCCTTTCATAATTCATCACAAGCAGAAGAAGAAGAAAGTGACAACCGCTACTTTATATTAAATGAAATTAAAAATTCTGACATTTTGAAGATCTTTTTTCTCTTAACATCTGGCAACGTTGTCAATAAAGTCAAATGCTAAAGTTAAATATCTCTAACAAATTAAGAGTCTCCTTTTAAAATATAAGTGACCTAAATTAATGAGATGAATGAGAAGCTTCTTTTATAGATCCATCACATTTTGAAAAGTTTTCCTACGGACTAAAATTTATTTAGTGTGCGAAAATAACGAATAATTTTTATTATTCGTTTAATAG
The DNA here is from genome assembly GCA_004302925.2 of Cochliomyia hominivorax. Lineage (NCBI taxonomy): Eukaryota > Metazoa > Arthropoda > Insecta > Diptera > Calliphoridae > Cochliomyia > Cochliomyia hominivorax. Next base: position 6,474,207 of record PYHX02000413.1, read on the forward strand.
AAATCATGAAAAATCAAATCAGAAATAATGTATGAATGAATATTTATTAAATCGTTATCATAATAAATTTGAAAATTGATTAGTATTTACCTATTTGGGCCATTTAACCATTTAATACAAAACAATAATGGGAAACGTTGTCGCCAGCGTCGGAAAGAGACATTCAACTTAAACAATTCAAAAGTTATGATTGATGAACGAACGAACGACGGCAAATACAATTGAATTGATCGTTTGAAATATATAATTTATAACTCTCATCATTTATACGCACTCAATTATGTCCGTGGGAAAATTAAATGTTAATCGAATGAAACATTTTTAAAACAAAACAATCAATCGAATCGATTCGAATGGAATCGTATTGTATTGAATTGACTAAATGATAACAAACAAAAAAAATATATTATAAAATATATTAACACTTGAATTTGATTATAATAAAGTATTAGTTAGTTAGTTACTAATATTAACACTAGCATTACCTAAAGGGGGTCTTAAATTATAAACAATTAAGAATGCAATGCAGAATCTTCAATATAATTAATGCGTGTAAAGTAAATACTTGATACATTCATGCAGCTAATAAGCAATTTTGTTGGAATTCAATTTTAGATCAAATGTATTTCCAGTCTTGAATTCAATATCAAGTATTTGAAAATAACTTTAATTACACTTTCATTTAATGGCATTTTCCAGCTAAAAAAGAAATTTAATTCAAGTTTTGTATATAAAATGTTTAGATATTTTTCAATAATATTTCATGTGTAAACTGTGTAAACAGTTTAAATTATGCCCAATTCAAGTGTGATCTTTAATGAGTTATATTTTGGTTATAATTTTGCAAATAGTAATGTAATCGAGTTGTCGATTTATAATTAGACAATTTTAGAAAATTTATTTGCTTAAACTTAGAGGTTGTCTCAGATATCGGTCTACATCTTTAATCTTTTGCTGGTTTTAAAATAAAAAAACTTTTAAGGACTATAAAAAATACTCAGGCGAAATTTCATTAAGCTCTCTGTCAATTATTGTGGATGTGAGTGTGTCAACAACAGACAGACAGACGAACATAGCTAAATCGACTCAGATTTTGATTTCAAGGCTAACTATATATTATGGGTCTGAGGTAGTGTATTCTAAAAACCGACATTTTCAGTAAACCAGTTTTCAAGTTATTCGAAAAATAGGATTTTTAAAATAGAAAAAAACCGGTTTCGAATAGGGTTTTATGTAAAAAAAAAAACAGATTAACCGGGTTTTTGTTCTGATTTTTAAAAATTTATAGAAAAAAAGCTGAAAATGTT
>PYHX02000413.1:6475613-6505534 GCA_004302925.2 Cochliomyia hominivorax
CTCAGTCCCGGCCATGACTGCGTACCACAAAAGTTGGACTCTTCGAATTGTTGTTTTATTTTTTTTTTTTTAAGTTACATAAAATTTAATGCTTTTTATATTTGTTGCATTTGCTCAATTTGGTTTAAAAATTTTAAAATAAGTGAGATCGGAAAAATCTTAACATACAGCTACAAAAAGAATTATAGTTAAATCGCCTATAATGAAATTTTGAACATTTTCCCGGGAACATTTCCTTTAACCTTTTTGTCAGTCCCTTTGCTCGAACAGGTAGTTCATCTCCGTTTAAAATCTATCACACTTTGAAAAACTGTTTTATTGTGCTCTTCAATTCTCTTTAAAAAGAGCGTAGTTATTTCTATTGGCCTAAACTTCGGGCAGTGGATTGGTGGATTTGATACAAATTATCATAATATTGTTGTTGTACCATTCAAGGGCTTGTTTTACCAGAGTGACAGGATGCCAAGTGAGGTCCAAAATAAGTCTTATGAATAAAATTTTCTTAATATAAATTTCGATATTTATAGAATATATAGAGTCCGTTGTTTAATAACATGAAAACAGTTTGAGGGCAGATCCTTGAATGTTTGGTCTATTTTTGTAGGACCAAAATTTGGGTTTTTTTTTAAATATTTAATCATTTTAGTACGAACTTTTTTCAAACTTTAATTGATCGAAAAGAATCAAATAACAAGTTTTAATGAAAAACGTATGTTAAGAATTTTTAACTCTCACTCTTTTAATTAAAAAAGGGTTAATTTCTTAATTTTTTTCTTTATAATTCCGAAATAATACTTAATTAAAATTCAGATAAAACAAGTCCGTGGGGCGTTAGAAAAGTACTTTCCCCATTAATCCTTTTCAGAAATTTTATAATTCTTTCTTTTTCTTTCGTTTTTTCTTTTCGCATGCAAATTAAAAATAAAAATACCTTGTTTATATGCCTAGATATGTTTGCTATAAACATTCAAATTTTTTTTAAAGGGCCAAACCTCCTTTAGCGTCAAAGTGTTAAAATTTACTTTGAAACAAACTTTGCCCGTATGGGTATTAATGGGTATTTTGAATAAAAAATTGGGATTTTTTTTATAGTTGTGTGTTAAGGACAATTTGGTTCATATATTTTCATCAAATTTCATAATAATAGCTTTATTTATAAAGATTTTATTTAAAATCAACTAAAAGAATTTTTTTCCCCAAAAATATTTTAAAACTAAAAATTTTCGTTTTTTTGAAAAATTTTATTAAAAAATTTAGTTGTGATATTTTAAATTGAAGATATTATGATTTTTTAAGGAATAAGCTTTCCAACGATATCAAATATATATACAAATACTTGAGAAAAAATTGAGTAAAAATTGACTTAAACTTTGTCTCCTCCAAGAAAATTTGTTTATATTTTTATGAGAAATAATCTCTGGAGGTCCATCACTGGACCTACTAAGAACTTGAAATAATCCTAATCATTTCAAAATTTCATCAAACAAATATTTAATTATTCTAAAATTATTTCCAGAAAAAAACGTTTTTTGAAATAAATATTTTCAAACTTTAAGAATCCCTGAAAATACAAACACCTAAATATTCTTCATGTGTGACTAAGTGAGTGAGTGAGTGAGTGAGTGTGTGTGTTATAATAATTTTCTTATTTAAATTATAAGTTAAATGTCCATGACCGAGAATTCAATTCAATTCAAATTTAATTTGACGTGTTTAGTGGGTTATTTTTGCATTAAATGTGCGAGTGAAAGCACAATATTAATTGAATATTGGAAGACTCTTTCTTCTCTATATTTAGAAAGCACGTGAGTATGATTACTCACGTCAAAAGGCATTTTTTTTGTCTTTTTGAAAAAATAATAAATATTATTGTGTATTTTATTTTATTTAATTTTATTTTCATTTTTCTTTTATTTGTACGAAGTTCATGATGATGAATAAAGATACAAACAATATAGAAAAATGTCAACTAAAGGGACCGATCGTATAATACGAATAGATCAATTGATGATTGTCAATAGGTGCACAACAACAACAACAAGAAATGACAAGATAATTTTAAAAATATATTTCGCAATATTTTCTAAAAAAAAAAAAAACGAAAATTAGAAAATTTCATACGAACATTTTGAAATTCGTTTTTATTTTTATTTCGAAATAATAATTTGATTTCTTATCTTCGTTTTGAAAGTTAATTAAAAATAAAAAATAAAAATTCTAAAGAAAAACTAAAAATGACCTTAACTACGTCATGAGGCGGCTAATTGAGTTGTTTGTTTCAAGATATCTGTTCATAAAATTAAAAATGGTTGCAGATAAGATATTTTGAAATTGATTTGAAAGATTAAAGGTCCTTTTTTGTAATCAAAAATCTGCCATTTTGGGTTTTAATTTTTTTTTTTTTTTTTTTTTTGGGTTTTGAAAATTCACTAAAACTTCATTTATGATATGAGAACCAAGAAATTATATAAAGAAAGTGTTTGTAGAACTCTCTCAAAAATGTTCTCTTATAGTTTCAGAGATATTGAGGACGAAATACATTTTAAACCCAGACTCTGCAAACTAGAACCTTGTAGCAAGCAAAGCACCTTGACATTTGAAAAAAATAGTGGTTCACTATCTGCTGCATTCTCACTGCTAGTGAGTGAGTATGTGTCAGCTTTATGTGACAACAAATATCAACTTATAATGACAGAGAAAATGAATTTATTGACATTTCATCCATACACTGAACCAAAAAAGGTAGTAAATATAACGAAAAATGTTGTAGAATTGAAGAAAAATAGGCCAATGAAACCCTTATTCATTGTAACGAAAATTTTCGTTAATTTTTTTTTTAATTCTTCAAATTGACGAAAAATTGTCAATATGACTGTTTGAATTCGAATAAATATTATTCAATTTGAATAATAAAATTAATAAATTATTCAAATTGACAAAAATAAATTCGTCATATTGACGAATATTATTCAATTTAAACACCATATTTAAGTTAAATTTATAAAATTTTATTTGAATTGAAGAAAAAATTACGTTAAATTGTTGTAATAAATTAATACATAAACTATAAGGGGCCTAGGGAAGGAGTACTCCCCATACAAAGCCAATATTGATTATAGAATTCGTTAAGAATTGTAATAGCGAGAATTTTTAAAGTGTGGTTCTAATGACTTCATCAAGGAACTGTTTTAGGATGGGGGGAAAGTGGCCCCAAATAAAGCAGATATTGATTATGGAATATGTGTAGATCTACTACAGCGATAATTTGGTCTCCCATTACTCTTTTTAATTCTTAGTTCTATATTTAGTTCCAAGACCAGCTAGAGACGTGTACTTCTCCAGAAATAACTTAGAAATAAATCTTTTAATGGATCAAAAGTTATACATAAATGTGACCAAGAATGATGCATCAATTATCATAAAAATATTTCAAATATAAAATAAATTTTGCTTCAAGGAATCAAGTTTAAGTTCATTTTTTATTAGTTTTATAAAGTATTTCTATATGTATTTGATATCGTTGGAAAGGTAATTACTTGAAATATTATAATATGGAAATTAAAAATTTTAAAAATTTAATTTCTTAAAAAAAAATTTCAAAATATGTAAAATTTTTTTTTTATATTTTGTGAAAAATAGTTAATTTTTAATGTTTAATAAATTTTAACTGTATAAATTCATTATTATGAATTTTGAGTGAAATATGGAGAAAATTATCCTTAGTACAACACTGTAAACAGATTCCCAAAAATGTATTCCCAAATACCCATAATTCCAATTCGGACAAAGCTTGTTTCAAAAAGTTAAGTTTTTCTAATAAATTAGTTATTTTGTCCTTAAAAGAGGTTTGGATCCATTACAATTTTTTTTTTTTTGGGTATGAAGCAATCATATATGGGTATATAATCGAGATACTTTTTTTTTATTTCACTTTACCATTTGATTTTTAACATTAAAAAAAAACTATTTTTATTATCAAAATCTTGAGAGGATTAACAGGGTTTAGTATAAAGTTACATTAAAAATTATTTCTGAATTTTAAAAAATATACAGTCCAGAGGAAAACAGTATCTTTAAAATGAAAAATGTTACCATATTTTTGTGGCAAAAATCAATTTTAAATAATTCTGAAAAAAAATTATAGAGATTTTTTACAAAATTTTCAAATTTAAGATAACCAATTTTATAGGTCCATTATCAGATCCCAACACTCATTAACAACTTGGAAAAGATGTCAAGATTGAAATTTCTGAACAAATTATTTCGTAGTTTCATAGTTACACAGTTAATTTCAAAAACTGTTTAAGAACGTTTGCTGCTAAATGGTGATAAGTCAAAAAATCACGTTTTTCTTTATTTTTATTTTTTAATTTCGAACTAATACCAGTTTCATTCGATCTTTAATGACTATAACCATTTGGGGCTGGATAATATATAGATGTGATTTAATTATTATATTTAACCACTCACGAACATATGAAATGATCGATTAATTAATTGACGAATTAATACTTTATTTTTTTGTACTTAATTCTTAAACAATTAATCATTTAAATAAATTATTTAAATTAATATTTACTATATATAAACAAATATATATATGAATAAGTGCATACATATATATTTACTAACAATGAGAGAAAAAAAGAGAGAGAGTGAAAAAGAGAAAATAGAAAAATGATATTTAAAAAGAAATCAAACATATTTATATATATTGAAATAAATAGATTGACTGAAATGTTTATTACTGGATCTTGTGACTAGAGCATCTTGTGACTTCCTTTATGAATTTTACTGTGACAATTTTTATTACTTAAAAAATAAAAAAAAATACAAATAATACAGAAAATATGTATAGATGTGTGTGTGAATGTGTGTAATATAGATATTTTTTACATATACATACGTACATATTAAAACAAGAAATAATAACAATAAGACTTTTTGTTAATAAAAAATAATACTGAAATCTTTTGATCTTTCCAAATGAAATTGATAACAAAGAAATTTTCCCTTTGCAACGATTTTGGAAACCTATGGAGGTAACTAAAAAATCCTGCAAGTTTGGGGATGAAGGGCACCGGAAATATACCTCCAAAGTTGGTTACCTTTTTAATAAAGTAAAATTTTTTTCATACATGATTATACCCTACACTACCGTAGATATTTGAGGAATTATGCGTTTGTGCTAATGTTAGTAATGATGTTACACCCACCTTTAAGTGGGTCCATCTGTCTGCCCCGCTAGCTGTCTATGTAAACGTAATTTTTGATATATCTAAATAAAATTGAGTGCACATTATTATCTGGGCCCAAGGACGAAGCTTATTGAAATTTATAAATTTGCTCCAATATTTTAGTTACCTCCATATACAAATGTTGAGAATGAGGTTTTAAGAGCATAAACACCAAAACAAAACGGATTTTAGTAAAAGTAAGTCTTCTACAACGATTTGCTTAATTATGCAAGAGTCGGTCCATACAAGCCCCCTTCCCAATAGCACTTTAAAAGTCATAAATAACACATATACGTTGGTACTTTAACAAATACTGGTCAAATTAAGATAAAAGATAAGCAAAAATCGATAAGCGAAATTATATGATGGTCAGTCCATAATTTCCTCTAGCTTCCATATAACCCATCATCAAAATTCATTTTGAAAATGCATATATTTCACATAAATGTTAGTGTCACAATAATATATGTATTATACGAGGGTTGTTCATAAATTTTTGATAACTTGTATTAAAAAAAAAAACATTGTTTTGTAGGGTATTGCATAGTCGGTCTTTAATGATTTCAAATTTGATGGACTCAATTCAGATCCGAGTGAAATTTTAAAATATTGTCTGGACTTTCTAAAAAAAGTTCTAAAAAGTTGTATTAATTTTGAAAGTTGTATTAATTTTGAAATAAAAATATTGAAAATTAAATATTTTTTTTCAAAAAGGTGGTAACATTTTAAACCATTGAAATTCTCTAGTTTCTTCTGAATTATAATTTTTTTTTATAATTCTAAAAGAATCCTTAATACTTAAGCTAAAAAATCAAATCCGATAGCATTAGGAGAAACATTAATCTTAACAAATTTTTCACAAAAGTTCATTAATATAGAAATATTAGATTTTTTTTGGAAATTTTGTTAAAGAAATATAATTTTTATAATTTACTATATATAAATAATATTATTATTCAAGTAATTAGCTTTCCAACGATATCAAAAAGATAAAAAAACTAATTTTAACTTGGTATCCCCCAGGAAAATTCGCTTAATATTTGTATGATAAATGATAATTACAAAAGATGACCAACTTTGGAGCTCTATTACTTGTCCCCTGCATTCCGTAAGATCCTGTACTTCTCCAACATAATTGGAAAACACTTTAAGCAAGTCCAAGTTAAATTTCTTTATAAAAATATTCAAAAAGTTTCCACAAAAAAACTTTTGGTTCCATATCAATAATTTTAGGGTCATTTTGGTCATTTTAAGTATCTACTTTAAGTTTATTATTTATTTATTTTTAATATTATTATAAATTATTGTTTAGTCTTTCAAGAATTAAAATATTTATGTTTTTTTTTTATTTTTTAAAAAAAGAACTTACTTTTCGGGTCTGATGTAAACTGGTGCCTTCATGCGTTATTTCTTCACACACATAAACAAAAAAAATCCAATAAAAATTCTTTTGGATTTATTTTGATATTTTTGTTTTCTTTTAAAATATATTTATATTTTTATAAAGTATTTTTAATACTCTTTATACTTAATAATTATACATCGATTGATAGATGACTTTGTTGTTTCTTTGTTTTGCCGGCAACTTTTGAATAAAATCGAAATATTTATCCACTTGAATTATTTGTACCACACTAATGCTATACGATCGATTACTGATAAACAATCGCTTTTTATATTAATAGTAAAATGCATTTAAATTTAAAGTACTTTTTATTTGGTCCCATTAAACGCATTTTGCAAGAGAGACTGCCTTAAACACTTTAATATTGTGTCATTCACATAAAATGACAGCTGCACAACAAACACAATATAATGAAAATAATAAACACATGAATAATGTTGCCACTTTATGGGATTATTTTTAAATCCCTTTTAGATATTTTTAGTGTATTGAAAAAAAACTGACATTTTCAAAAAAACCGGTTTCGAATATAAAAATAACCATTCGTAACAAATTTTATCGAGTAATCCTTACACTGTATAATGTCCTAAATGAGTGGGATATAAAAGTTTTTTTTGTTAGTGTTTTTCGTTATCGTATTTAATATAATCTGTCGATGCATTTATTTTGCTCGTGTAACAGAAAGAACGAAAAATGTTGTATATTTACTCAGTCAAAAAAGAAGCTGAACATTATAGTGAACAGTTTAAAAGTGACTGACATTAAAACCGGTTAACCGACTGAAAAAAACGACATGTCGAATAATTCGCAAATAGAAATTATTCGAAACCGGTCGGTTTTCTGAAATGCAAAAAACCAGTTAACCGGTGTCCGGTTTCGGTTTTTGAAAACACTAGCCATTTTTTTAAAAGGGAATTATATTTGCGAAATAGTTTTCGTTTAAGAAATCTATTAATAGATATTATAAATATATTAGATAACTCGTTAATAATGTCGACTTTTGGAGAGAAAAATAATTGTTTTTAACTTTGCGATAACATATCGATTTCGCGCCAAGAAAAAACTATTCCAGTTTAAAGGTAAGTTATGGATCAAGCCTATTTATTCTGAACAAATATCCAAATCAACACATTTACTATTTTTTCAAGACTCAAATCAGAGAATTCAATTTTATAAGGGACAGCCCATAATTTTGTCGTGGTTGCGCCACTTATATTTTAAATAAGTCTGTTATAATCAAGCACAAATCAGATAAACAAAATCTACGAGGGAAGTCATTTTGACTGCTTTTCGAAATGGGGAATTAAATATTTCTAAGTTTATGTATATTTTTATTTAATTAATTTTATAGAAATCTTTTCATTTTTATACCCACAAGTGGTACAGAGAGTATATTTACTTAGTTTTCCTCAAAATCTGAGTCTGCCTCTTGATGGCACGCTCACATCCACAATAAGTGATAGAGTTCAATAAGTTTTCTATTTCCGGTTTAGTATATTATAAGATATAGACCGATATGTCCTCTAAAATCAAGCGAAGTCCTTTCATAAAATTATAAATTGACACATGCACGTATGTACGAAACATAACGTATTTACTTAACACGCATTTGTGGTGGTGGGTATTTGCAGATTCAGCATGGACGAATATAGGATTTTCACTTTATTTATTATTATTTTCTTTCTCATTTCACTTATTATTCACTAAAAAATTACATTATTCTTTTCCGCAAATATGGCAACACAATTCATGTATTATATATAAAAGTGTGTGTAAATGTAAATAACACTTTTAATTGCACCCACGTAAGAAATAAACAAATTGTCAACATTTTTCGTTATTTTTGCAAAAAAATTGTGTAAATTTCATTAAAAATCTTGTGATAATTATATTTGAAGTTCAAGGCGCCAAATACATCAGCTATTAAGAGATATTAGATAACAAACTATATGACTGACTGACAAATTAGAAAAAGAACTATAAATATATGTGAGTGAGTGAGTATGTGTACGTACATATATACATACATAAAAATAATCACTTTCAGTTTCTTTTCTTTAATTATATTTGACAATTAATTTTTATTATTTTTTTATTTTTTTTTTTAATTTATGGTTAATAAGTCATTTATTAGTGATGCATAGAATACGACGATAATAAGCGACAATAACCACTTTAGAGAATCTGGTAAATATCCGCACATTTATAGTTTTCATGATTTCAAGACGCGAGCTCGTTGATAACTGACGGCCTGCAACTGTTGAGTTGAATAAACATTGGAAAAAAAAGAAACATCAACACAACACACATTATTATAAATTAAAATGTATGTATGAATGTATATGTGTACTTAGAAGAATAAAATCCAACAATACATCCATCCATCCATCCATTCGCGTACTACAATTCCAATATATATTTTTTCTTTTTTTTTTGTTCTTGTTTTTGTTGTTGTTGTTTTTTTTTTATTATAAATAGTCAGTCATTTAATCAGTCAGTCAAATACTGTCTGTCAGTTTATTTGTTATTTAGTTGTATTTCAATAGTTGTTTACATTTTATGATTTGCTCACATGATGTGTCCAGAGATATCGAATTGCCTATCAAACATTCAACCAAACCAAATACAATCCAGAAAATAACAATAACAATAAAAAAAACTACTACTAAATATTACCTAAATACAACTACTATCATAAAACTACTATTAAATGGCAAAAAACAATAACAATTTAATTCCCACACACCGCATTTAGTTATGACATGCAATCAGTGTTGCCATTTTTGATGTTTTTTCTATATCCTACAATACCATGTAATGTGCTGTACTGATGAGTGTAACACACAGAAAATATTAGTGTTACATCAACTTTTAAATGTACTGTTCGACTTAGAATCAATTTTGGAGTTGTTTAAACGATGTCGTCCGTCTGTTTATCTGTTCGTCCAACTGGCCTTGTGAACGTAGTGAACACTCTACAGGTCGAAATTTTAAAGATATTTCGATGAAATTTGGCACGAACGAAGCTTATTGAAATTGGTCTTGTTTGGTTCAATATTTTTAGGTAGCTCCCATGCAAATATATTCCCGGAATGGGATTTTAAGCTATGGCTCTTCTTCCTTCGGTTTTAGTTCCCGAGTATTAGATTATCACATATTCTATAAAAGGAATGTTTTAACATTTTTCTAATGAACAAATGCTTAAATCATAGTTAAAAAGCAGGAATCCCATTTTCGGCTCTGACAAGTCTAAAATATTCTTCACTCAAATATAGTTCCATGCTATTGAATGCAGTTATTTTAGGCAAATACAAATACTAGAATTAAAAAGTTTTTAAGCTTGAATTATTTTCTGGAAAATGGATATTTATATATGAATTATACCTAATAAGAGCCGACATTCATGAAATTATTTAATACACTTTAAAAAAATTTTATTCCAATTTTATAAGGAGCTATTCCATGTTTTTGAGTTCTATATACTTAAAAGTTTATTCCCGATAAGGTCCTTATATTGAAGCTAAGTAAAACAATCCCAAATTTTTGGGGTTAAATTCTTGTAATTTAATAATTGTATGTGGGAAATTCAGTTTTTCAAAATGCGATCTATATTACACACAAATATTCTTATTATCCGATTTAAACGAATTTAGGTATAACTATATGGTTTAAATTTTGCCAGATATAAGTTTGAATTATTTTGCTATTTTAGCGATACATCAGGTTTTAAATAAGAAACTGTTTAGAACAATAAAAAAACAATCTGATCAAAATTTTATTGAATTCTTAGATAATTCCTTCTAAATTTCACGTAGGGACAATACACTTCCCGAAAATTCCCGATAGAAATTTCCAGGGAAAATCCCGGAAATGTTATCCCGTGCAGATAACCTATTTTAAGCTCATAAAGCTCACAGATATAAACATATTTTAGTCAATTTTGGCAGAAATAAACTTTGTATCTGTAACTATTCCGATAAAAATTTATTAACGATGGCAACACTTCTCTTCATAGTTTTGCCAACTTTAATTGTTATTGTTTTATTTTTTTAAATTTACTTATTGAGAGGGAGAGAGAAATCTTTCAAATAAAGAATTTTATTTGACATTTAGTTGAATAACTTTAAAACGTCAATATTAACGTAAAATAATTAAATTAAGTGTATAATTTACATATTTAACAGTTGTAATTTAGTTAAACTTAATTATTTTTTTTTATTACAGACTGCAATTGAGTTAATTGTTTATATTTTTAGAGATTAAATCAGCTGACTTGTTTTAGCTACAAATGAGCTCAAAGTGAAAATAACTTTTATTGTAATAAATTCCCGGATATTAATATACCTGCAAGTAATATAGACTTCACAAGATACAGAATATACAACCAGGGGAAGAGAATTTACCCACATAAAGCAAATATTGATAACTGTATTTTATTTTTCTCGAAAAAAGGATTTGATAAATGAATTTTTATCAAAAATTTTTGTTTTTCTATCCCTCAGCACCACAATTGGAAATAATCTAAGAAGGATTAACCTTAGGCCACATAAAGCATTTGGCTTTATCCGTCTGTGTCCATCTCACATTCAGATTAACTGCTAAACCAGCTTGTTAGCCCGCCCACAACCAAGCAAATTGTTAGAACACAATGAAATTCATCCTGAGTAGTTTCCTGTTTTAAACTATCGGTCTTTAAATAGTTATAGACTGATATCTGAGTTAAAGCCAAAATTCTGGGGAAGAACTTCAACTATTTTTATTAATTAAAAGCAAATAGATTTACAAGCCATTGCTTTGATTGTGGTACCTTAAAGTATAATGATCGACTGAGAAATGATGTCTGTCCATCTGGCCGTCTTACTGTCTGTCGATATAAGATTGTACAGATCGCAATTTTAGAGATCTTTCAGTGAAATTTTATAATCATAACAGATTTTTTTGTGTCAGAAACGGAGCCTAATGAAATTGACGTAGATACTTTTATTACCTTTAACTATTTCTTTCTCTTAAAATTAAAATTTACTGATCGACTATGGATCACATTCCGAGTCAATTTTGTTTTAGAAATCTTTCAATAATTTTTTTTTTTAAATCGTTTATCTTTAAATTTTTTGTGTCAGAAACGAAGCCTATTAAAATTGGTGATGATCTGTGCTATATTTCAGGTAGCTCCCATACAAATGCACAACAGAATTGAGAATTTATGCTTATAAATTTAGTATTATTGCAAAATTTTGAAAAGATCAGTCAACAATTAATTAGAGCTGCCGAAAAGATCCCCTTTCGAAAAGAGCATAAATCTCGAAGAAGAAAATATTTTTTATTTCAGATTTATAAAAATATTGCGAGAATCGGTATATATATTTTTCTCATATAATATATATCTCAAAGGGCCTAAATCGTTTAAATTTGTAATTAGCACTTTTTTTAAAGCAAAAATCATATTCCTCTACAGTCGGGAAAAAATTCTTCATTCTGCATCATGATTTACCGACTTATTAACAAATGAAATTAAATTTACGAATTTTTTTTTTCCAAGTATCGATGCTTCTTTTAATCAAATAGATAAATAGGAAATTGATAATTAAGGGTACGTGTATTTTCAAATTATTGCTATATAAAGTTTGACTCATTCCAGTTCAAATTTCTTTTCAAAGAATTACACATCTTTTTAGTAAAATATGTGAAGTCACAAGATCGCATACCCTTCACCATCACAAGTGGTGAAGGGGATATATTAAATTTGTCATTACGAGTATAATGCTAAGAAGGAATCATCTAAGACGCCATAATGTATATATGTTCATGCATCAAATGTAAGTCCATTAAGCTATGTCCGTCTATCTACCTGTCTGTCTGACAGTCAGTCCCACGTTCACATGCACAATAATTGAGAGAGCTCAATAAAATTTAGCCTGAATATTTTTTATAGTCCTGAGAAGTTTCCTATTTAAAACCACCAAAATCGGTTTAGTATATTAAAAGATATAGACCGATATCTGAGGCAATCTCAAAGTTCAAGCAATTTTATGACTCGTTAAAAGTTCCTGTATTATATTTAAGAAAAACTTTTATATATTGCATTTGTTCGTGAGTGTATGTGTGAGTGTGTATGTACGAAACATTAAGTATTTACTTCACACGCATTTGTGGAGAAGGGTATTCGGCATAGCCGAATGTAGCATTCGTACTTGTTATTTTTTACTTAAAATTATTGAATTTTATTTTAAATAAATAAATTCCCAAATCAAAATTAACACGACAATAAATAAATAAACAATAAATTAAAGAAAATTAATGTCATTAATCATCATCCACATTTGAAAACCGCTGAAAACAGATAATTTCTTTTTTCGACAATAAAGTAAAATTATTAATAAATGCAAATGACTAAAATGAAATCGTACGTGCCGAATGGAGAGTAAACTTAATAATTTGTTATTCCAAAAAAAATATATTATCTTTTCATAATTAACAAAATCTGGTTCTGATTAAGACTTTTCGATTTTGGAGTAAATGTTTGCACAATAGTCACATGTTGTTGTTATTGCAAATAAAACTTTGATAACAATAGAAGCCGCCAATAGACAGTTTAAACGCCGTAATACATCAAAGTTATTAAACCAAGAATTCGGCTCCTTGAAAATTGTTTGACTTTGAAGTTGTATATCTTTTTAAAAGACATGAATTAATAAAAAGACTTGAGACTTGGTGCTAATAAAGTTATACATCTTATGTACGATTATCTCGAATCGGAAAGGATCAATGCCCAACTGTAGTCTTGTTTCAGAGACATGACTTTTATTATATAATTTCAAAGTTAATAAGAAGTTGGACAACTTTTGGGATTGATTTTTATAGATAACAAATGTGGTATTTTGGAATTATAAACTGTTAATTTTTTTTTAAATTATAACTGTTATAATTGTTAAATTATAACAGTTATAATTTTTAAATTATAACAGTTATAATTGTTTAATTATAACAGTTATAGAGTATTAAAGATTCGTTTCCACCGCGTTAAGAATTTTTAAAATGAATATCTGTTTGTTTGTATCTTATAGACAGCTAAAATACTATACCGATAAAAATACCCCTCCAGATAGGGAAGAGACCCCCCATACAAAGCAAGTATTAATTATCGATTGTCTTACGAACTATAGTAAAATGAAGAACTGATTTCGATTTCCCCATATAACCGAAAGTAATATTGGCTATAAAAAATTCCGATAGGATCAGGGGGAGGGGTAACTCCCATACAAAGAAAATATTGATCATCGAATATCTAAAGAAACTTCGTCGAGAAATTTGGTCCCAATAACTATTTCAATAAAGTATTTTACTAAACAAAATGTGGTGCAGATATATTCAGGTGAAGAGGTAGCCCCCACACAAGGCAAATATTGATCATTGATTAATTAAAGAACTATAACAGCGAGAATTTTCGAATTTAATCCCAATCACTTTATCAAGGTACTGTTTTACTAGACAAAATGAAGCACGGATAGGATCAGGAGGAGAGGTAGCCTGAATACAAAGGAAATGTCGATAATTGAATATTTAAAGAACTGTAAAAGCGGGAGTATTGAAATTGATACCAACTACATTTCCCAAAGATCTTTTTTACACGCCAAAATGAAGAACGGGAGGGGTAAAGCCGGCAAAGCGCAACGGGTATTAGTAGGTATTAAATAGAGCAGGGTCAGGGGGAATTAGCAAAATGCTCATGGCATGAAATTTTTTAAAACACATCGTGATTTGTGCAGCAAAGCGCACCGCGTTAAAGCTAATACTCTTTACAATAAAATTTCAATAATAATAATAATAATAATAATAATAATAATAATAATAATAATAAATGATTTAAAACGTATTAAACATTAATTATGTTATTATTACTATTTTCATTTATTTTTGAAAAATATTTCAATGGGATTCCCCGTTTACCACTTTAAATTATAACAAATAAACTGCAAATATGCCGCCTAAATAATAAATTTATTATTTAGAAAATTAAAAATAAATCATCTACATACATATATATATGTATATTTTTAAAATTATTCCCTACAAACATATATTTGTTATTGTTAAATATAAACAGCGCGTGCTTTATAATTTTTTTCCAAAAAAAAAGTCATATGAACGTACGAAATGAACAACAAAAATTATAAATATTTAAATTTGTTTACTTTATTATGTGTATGTGCAGATCAGTGTTGCCAATACTTGAGAAGAACTAGCGGCTAAAAAATGGCTGAATATTTTTAAAAATCGCCAAATCGGTGGCTTAAAAAAATTATTAGAAAATTTAAAATAAAATCAAATAATTTAATCAAAAATACTTTAATTTTTTTTATAAATTGATATTTAAAAAATAAAATCAGATTTGTGAAATATGATCGAATTTATTAGTCTTCAATCATTTCCTGTAAAATATTCGCTTTATGGCTTATTTCGTCAAAAATTATCCTTAAGATCCCAAATCGCGGAAACTGACTTTTCCACTAAAAATTATCTTGTTTATTTATTAAAAAAAAATCCTTCAGAGATCAGGGATTCGATCTAAATATAATGAGGAAGTTCCTTTTTAAGTGCTTTAAGGAGATTTTAAAGCGTTTTTTTATAAAAATAGCAATCTTCTATAGAAATTTTAAATTTTAAATTTAAACAAATAAAAGATAAATGAGTTAAATTAAAAATGTCTAACAAATATTTAATGGCAAAATTAAATTTTCAGTGGCTTAACGTTACTGAAAATGGCTAAATTTAGCCACTAGATGGCTAAATTGGCAACACTGCCAACCATAAAAATATTTATTTGTTTTAATTCACACTATTTTTTTTTATTTAAACAAAATTTCGTTATAATTTATTTCCATTATTTTTACTGTTATTATCATGAATCTTGATTAGTTATATCCAAAACTACTTAATAATAAACATTTGTTCGTAAGTGGCCTAAATCATAGCTTGAAATGTTTTAAAGATAAATTTTATTGAAAATAATTTTGGAATAATTAAAATAAAGTTATTAAAACTTGATCAATTTATATTATTAAAATTAAAATTTGTTAAGTGATAAACTATCAAATGATATACATTTTATCGAAGGTAATAAAGAGACACTTAAAAGTCAGGGGCTGTAGTTTCCGCGGAAAATAATATTTTATCAAGATTTTCTTATTTTCTCTTTTATTCTCTCTCTCTTACTCTCCAGAAAAATGTTTCTTTTTCACTCTCTTTTTCCCAACTTTCAGATATACAAAATCTGTTAAAACCCTGATAATCAAATTATAGTTTAAAACAGAAGTGCCCATCCACACTACTACACACACTTGCTTCTGTTTGAATGAAGCCGCATAAAATTACGTTAAATGATTTCTTCCTCTGCTCCAAATTGATGAGAGAACTGCGGTCGCTTGAAGTAAACGCGGTCTAACACCATGAGTCAGTAAAACTTTATTTTGAGTACCACAACGATCGCCTCAAAAGAACTTTTGAAGCGAAATGATCCTTTTGATCTAAGGAAAAAAATCAACTCAATTTAATTTCAATTCACATAATCAAGACAATTTTGTTGGAGCGCTCTAAATCGATGTAAACCGATTGAAGTGAGAAATGGCAAAGTCAGCATTATAAGGCAAGAGAGCAATAACATCGCATCGACGGTTTCCAAATAGTTTTTTTTTTTTCAATCTGTCTTGCAACATGTTGCGGATCACATGATAAAAGATTATGATCTTATGTCAGATTGAATATTCCGACCATATTTCGTTCACTGATCTCTTCAAATGGTTCCATTGTCTTCCGTGAACAAATCTTTTATGTTCATCTAAACGATTTATACAGTTTAAAATACAAAATACTATTACGTTCCGTTGTGGATTTGGTTGGTGGCTAATTATTATTTTTATTTAATAACCAGCTGACCCGGCAAGCTTCGTTTTTGGAAAAATAAAAATATTCCCCTTTTGTCTTATCTGTCCTACATTTTTTTCCAGTAAAACAATTCCTTGAGAAAGTTATGGGCATCAAATGGGCGATAACCACCCCTCTGGTCTTTTCCCGGTCTCAAATTGTAAAGTGAAGACATCATTTTTGAATTATTTTAATTATATTTCTATTTATCTTGGGTAAACACTCAAAAAAAGGATTTACTTTCGTATGGCCTTTATAACGACAGAGAGATTAGTTCCATGAAAAAAGTGAAATTTTTAAATATGTTTTATGCGAACTGGGATTTTGGGTATTTTCGTATGAAAATATGGGAATTAAGGACAAGAAATTTTAAAAAAATATATATATTTGATTTTTAGGTAAAATCATTATAGCTTTGCCAGAAATCCAACCTAAACTTGACCATTTCTAAGCAAATTAACAGTTACCGAAAAAAGAAACGTTCTCGTTTTTCTATTCGTTAGGAAACGATTTGAATGTTCCCACTAAACAGACACAAACAAACTGACTTACTTTACAGACACGTTAATAATATAATTTTTTGTTATTGGTAGACATCTTTTGGCAGACATCTAGACGTCTTGTAATATAATAAATATTAATCATAATTATTATTGTTATTGTTATTATTATTGTTATATTGTTAAAATGATGAAGAAGACTTTTAAGCTGCTAAATAAATAAACAAATATTTAATTTGATAACAAACGAATGAAATTCAAATAAAAATAACGTGAGATTTATAAAGAAAAAAATGAACAGAAAATTTATTTTCCATCATTATTTCTTTTTACAGTTAAATAAAACAAGTTGAACTGTTAATTTCGACAGAGCCGTATTATTATACTCTTCACCTTTGCTTATATGGAATTTTTGTTTTTTTAAGCATCAAAATTAACATTTAACGTTAAAATGTAACGTCTCTGTCATAAATATCCTTTCATATCATCATCACTGGTAGAAGAAGAAGAAATGACAACCGTTACTTTATATTGAATGAAATTAAAAATTCTGACATTTCGAAGATCTTTTTTCTCTTAACATCTGGCAACGTTGTCAATAAAGTCAAATGCTAAAGTTCAATATCTCTAAGAAATTAAGAGTCTCTTTTAAAATATAAGTGACCTAAATTAATGAGATGAATGAGAAGCTTCTTTTATAGATCCATCACATTTTGAAAAGTTTTCCTACGGACTAAAATTTATTTAGTGTGCGAAAATAACGAATAATTTTTATTATTCGTTTAATAGAAATCATGAAAAATCAAATCAGAAATAATGTATGAATGAATATTTATTAAATCGTTATCATAATAAAATTTGAAAATTGATTAGTATTTACCTATTTGGGCCATTTAACCATTTAATACAAAACAATAATGGGAAACGTTGTCGCCAGCGTCGGAAGAGACATTCAACTTAAACAATTCAAAAGTTTATGATTGATGAACGAACGAACGAACGGCAAATACAATTGAATTGATCGTTTGAAATATATAATTTATAACTCTCATCACTTATTACGCACTCAATTATGTCGTGGGAAATTAAATGTTAATCGAATGAAACATTTTAAAACAAAATAATCAAATCGAATCGATTCGAATGGAATCGTATTGAATTGAATTGACTAAATGATAACAAAAAAAAATATTATAAAATATATTAACACTTGAATTTGATTATAATAAAGCATTAGTTAGTTAGTTACTAATATTAACACTAACATTACCTAAAGGGGGTCTTTAATTATAAACAATTAGAATGCTATGCAGAATCTTCAATATAATTAATGCGTGTAAAGTAAATACTTGATACATTCATACAGTCAATAAGCAATTTTGCTGGAATTCAATTTTACATCAAATGTATTTCCAGTCTTGAATTCAATATCAAGTATTTGAAAATAACTTTAATTACACTTTAATTCAATGGCATTTTCCAACTAAAAAGGAAATCTAATTCAAGTTTTGTATATAAAATGTTTAGATATTTTTCAATAATATTTCATGTGTAAACTGTGTAAACAGTTTAAATTATGCCCAATTCAAGTGTGATCTTTAATGAGTTATATTTTGGTTATAATTTTGCAAATAGTAATGTAATCGAGTTGTCGATTTATAATTAGACAATTTTAGAAAATTTTTTGCTTAAACTTAGAGGTTGTCTCAGATATCGGTCTATATCTTTTAATCTTTTGCTGGTTTAAAATAGAAAACCTTTAAGAAACTCAGGCGAAATTTCATTAAGCTCCCTGTCAATTATTGTGGATGTGAGCGTGTCAACAACAGACAAACAGACGAACATAGCTAAATCGACTCAGATTTTGATTTGAAACATAACTATATATTATGGGGTTTGAGGTAGTGTATTTTAAAAACCGACATTTTCAGTAAACCAGTTTTCAAGTTATTCGAAAAATAGAATTTTCAAAAAAACCCGGTTTCGAATAGGGTTTTATGTAAAAAAAAAACCGGTTAACCGGTTTTTCTTTGATTTTAAAAATTTATGGAAAAAAAGCTGAAAATGTTAAAACTGACTTTCATTAAAAACCGGTTAACCGACTGAAAAAAATCCGGGCATGTAGAATAATTTGAAAATAGAAATTATTCGAAATCGTTAGGTTTTCTGAAATGCAAAAAACTGGTTAATCGGTTTCCAATTTCGATTTTTGAATACACTATTCTGAGATGATGCCCTCCCCTCTTCACCACTTGTGGCGGTGGAGGGTTTAAACATAAATATAAATTTTTGAAAAACGTAAATGTTTTAATTTAATTTCACACTTTTTAAATGCAAAAAATAATTCCCGGTTTTAATAGTGTTAAAAATGACGATAACATTTCACTAATAACAGTGTTTTTGCTTTTTAGACTTAAATCAAAAATTAAATATTTACGTGCGTGTTCTTTGTGTGTATTCCCGGTAATTTATGGTGAATGCGATCATGTGAGAATTGATATAAAACAAATATCAGTTGGGTCACACATTTAAATAATAAAAATAAAAATATTGCACGTGTTTTTGTTTTTGCTTTTTTTATACAGAAAATTTCCACAATTAAATATTCAGTGGATCAAATCAGATCATTTTTAATTTTATAATAAAAAAATATTACAAACAAAAATTTTGCACTACAAAAGAAATCTAAATTGAAAAATGCAACTCTGTTTAACCCAAGAGATCTCTGTCAAAGTCAATTAATTAACAGTTACAAGTTCATAACACTACACAACTCCAATTGTTGAAAGATCAGTCAAAAATGTATTAATAAAACTATAAATTAAAAGGCCGGACTTGCTTTTCTGAATTACTATATGAATCTGGAGCCGGTTTTGTTTAGGTACCCACTAAACATTTCTCTCAATTCAGAATTTCTTTAACGCCACTGGTGTGGAACTTAGCTAATTTTTGTCATCTAGAAGTTGAGTTGACGGCGCTAGCGAACCATTCTCTGGTGTTTTCTTGATGACATTCTCTCTCTACTCATTAAAAGTCGGTTTGGCCCGTTGGCTTCTTCTTTGTCTTTAATTTTTGGAGGGGAAATGGAGCGAAACCTCATTTCCATATATTTGAAGAATTACGTTGACAATGTTTATCTGCGATCGGATTTGGATCTGCTATGCTGTGAATTATTGTTGAGCAAACAAGCAGATTAAAAGCTGCACTGGATTTAATTGGTCTCTTAAAACTGTAACGGTTTCTCGCTGTTTGTTGGGGTAAATTTAGCGGGTTTCCAACCTCAAATGTTATAGGGAGCAGTAGAAGTCTAAGCAGATTCCACTAGTCAGCAGCGAATAAGTTTCAACATTACGGTAGATCATTAGGGAATTTCCTCATCTATTGTCTTGATCGCTTTGTCATCAACTAAACACTTAATCCTTTAGTTGCAGCTCTACGTATTCGCCATCAATTACCTTCGTTATAGGCCTTTCAAAGTGCATCTGAGCAGATTTATGCAGCCCACAATACTAAACAAACTTATGGTCTCACTAAATAAAATGTATTAGCTCAACGTCATGATTCGACACTGGCGTTTAATTGTCTCATTGGTCAGGCATTTCATATGACTTAACGTAATGAGTCCATTATTCACCACCATACAAAAATGTGTTCTCATTCCACTAATTCGAGTAATTTAACTTGACTTCACATATATATTCTTCCACGCAGTTGATTTGCCTGATTAACTGGACTTTGTATATGACAATTTAAGCTTGGGAATGTAGCAATGAATCCATTATATATTCCCAGCATCATTTCCGACTTGCAATATCATATTTCATCCTCCATCGGCTTTAATTTATATGGAAGACATTTTCTTGCTTTCGAAAGCTTTTTAATTTGGGGGAAGACTTGTTGTATGGATTCTAATGTATAATCGAACTTCTTATTGCGCTTGTCAATCTCATCTTTGTCATGATGTATCGCTTCCAAATCATCATCTTTCATTTTGAATCTTGAAAATCTTCAATCAAAATTTTTTTATAGATTTATGTCGCCTCAATTATCGATAGCTTTCAACAGTTGTTTTCCTTTTAATAGAGGATGAAGAAGTGCACGATTGTACAGCTATCAAATATTGACTCCCTTGAGTCATGTAACTTTTTTTATAGAACCGATTTTTCTGATTTCAATCAGCGATCTACCCAAGACAAGAAGGAAAATTTTGAGGGGTTGAGTCAGTTATAAGAGTTTTTTTCTACTTTTGGAATTTTGAGGTTAAGTATAATCTCGATCTATAAACTTTATGCAATGGAACCAATTTTACTAAAGACAACAATAAACATTTTGAGAGGTTGAGTTGGTCATCAGTCCACAAGTTTTTTTTTACGTTTGACTTAATTTTAATCTGTTTACTTTTAACTGAAAAATCGGATATCCAAGAGAATATTGGACTTTTGAGATTAAGTCAAATATTCGTTTATAACTTTCTTTTCAATGGAACCGATTTTTCTCTTTTCAAACAAATAGCGATCATCCTGAGCAGAAGAATACACATTTATATTAATTTTAAATCTGTTTACTTTCAACCCCTTTTGAGGTTAAGTATGATATCGATCTTTAACTTTTTTTCCAAGGGAACTGACTACTCTGTTCTGCTTTTTAAAAAGCGATCGTTCTGAGCAAATGAAATTTCTTTGAGCTTTGAGTTAAATGGTAAAACTCTCATACGGTGACAGTAAAATCTCAGCTGATCATTTTGTGCTCTTTTTCTCTTTTAATATTTCTGTCAAAGTTTGTTTACATTTGTATGCCCTACACCATCCATAGGTGGTTGGGGTATTATGCGTATAGAAGTATAAGTTTAACATTCGACTCAGATTCACTTTTTGAGTCTTAATGAAATTTCGCTTGTTTCCCAAGGACGATGCCTATTGAAATTGATTCAATAGAAATGTTCTTCCCGTTATGGGAAGGTCTTAGAAGTTCTAAATATAAAGCGAAATTTGGCATAATATGACATGATATTCTAAGACAAGGATCGGTCCAATATTTATTATAGATTCCATACAGCCCCCCCCCCCTTTCAAAATATCACTTTGATGGACTTGAATCTCACATGATATACGTTGGTATTATAATATGATTTGGTTAAATTGAAATAAATTTAGGCAAATATTAATGTGTGAAATTTTACGAGGGTCGGTCCAAAATTCCTTTTTGAATTACATTAATCCCACATGAATGTTAGTACCATTAATAAATACCTTTTTACAAGGCTGATTCATTAATTTTTAAGGTGTAGGGTATCGGAAATAGTCACATTTGACCGACCATATTGATTTTTTATTCATTTTGTTTTATTATATTGTTTCGTAAACATTCTTTTGACGTTTACAACACAAATCCCAAAAAAAATTGTCTATTGTTTTTGTAATGTTGTAGTTATACCACAATGGGTTAAAGTAAATCGTTTTATAACGGTTTAATAAATAAACTTCGTAAATGTTTATCAAACATGTTTATTGTTGTTTTATTGGGGGAAAAAAGAAGAAATTAATAAATTTTTGCATTAAAATTGAAAAGAAATTTTTTTGATAAGAAAAATAATTTTGATTGGAAACAAAAGAATCGTAAAATTATGGATAAAACTGGTGATGGACATTTGGTCAAGGATATTAAAAGTTTCCTTGAATTGAAAAGTATTTAAAGGTCTTCAAAACTGAAATCCACTTAAAAAAATTTTTTCTTTTTAAATTTTAAAATTTATTTTTATTTTGTTTGAGATTTAAATTTGTTTATAAATATTTTAACTGAACTAAATGGACACGGTCAAATATATGTTTGTGTGAGTATGTGTGTGTGTGAGTGAGTGTTTGTGTTTGGTATTGTGGCAGTCGGTTTTTGCGTGAACACTATAAAATCTCGTGACTTTGTTTATAATTAGCAAAATAAAAATAAAAATAAACTGAAAATTAAAAAAAAAAACTGAAATAAATATAAATTAATTTATTTATTTTTTTCTTCGTAAATTAAGAAATCAAATCAAAAGATATAAATTTTTAACTTAAATATTCCGAAGGAAACCAAAAAGATTTAAAAGAAATTATTTTTGAAATGAATATAAATATTTTTTAAATTCAAAATACCAGCAAAATAATTAAATAATGATTTATTTAATTAAATATTTATGTTTTATTTATAAGGAGTGAGATTGCAAAATGTTGAACAGGTATTTAATCTCTGTTTTTTTGCACACCTTTTTTGTTCTTTTCAATTCTTTTTTAACAAGGAGTCCAATATCTCTCCACAGGCCTTAACTCCGGGCAGTTTGAAGGATTTGCTTCTTTTTGAACAAATGACATTATTGTTCTTGTACTATTTAAGGACTTGTTTAAGTGACAGGATGTCATGTCTGTCCAAAAACAAGTGGACACATTATGAAGTCTTATGAATGGAAGTACCCTTTTTTTTGTTAACCTGCCTTGATGAAAGTGGGGTATTTATAGAGTTCACTGCGATAGCATATTGCTCTCCTTAAGGTTTCTTCAACACTTACTTGAGCATTATCGATAGAGTATTCTAAAACCGATACTTTCAGAAAACCAAGTTACAAGTTATTCGAAAAATAGGTTTTCCAACCATATTCCAAACCGGTTTTATGTTAAATAAAAAAATTACAACAAAAAAATCTTGCAGAATCTTATTTAATTAATTTTTATTGACGTCATCATGACTAAAACAGATGGATATAGCGAAATCGAATCAGAATATGAAGTCTAAGAGCGCAAAAATTTGCTCGTGTAACACACGGAATGAAAATTTAACTCAGTCATGGCGGAATAAATAAAAATGAAGCTGAATATAACAGAGAAAATGTTAAAACTGACTTCCATTTAAAACCGATTAACCGATTGAAAAAAAATTGACATATCGAATAATTCGAAAATAGAAATTATTCGGTTTTCTGAAATGAAAAAAAAAACGGTTTCCGGTTTTGGTTTCGATTTTTGAAAACACTAATAAGCAACATAGAGGACCAGGAAGCTGCTAAAAATCGTCCAGTTTATGCGTTTCGTTGTCCATTTATGCAGCAGAAATATTTTTTTTTAGAAAACTTGACTTCAATTTTCGTGGTTTGTTTTAGGCCTCTAAAATCCTCTCAGGAGCTTTTTTAAACCTGCATTAACTTTAACTTTTCATCCCAAATTGTTCGAGCCCTGAGCTAACCGTGCTGTTATACTAACGGGTGTGTTGGGAGCTTTTTTGAGCTCTTTTGGTTTTAGAAACATCATGTGTATCATTCCTTCTACCTAAATCAGGTTTTCTAGTTTTAAGTAGGTCTATAACAAATTCTCAGACCAAGTTTCATTGACCTCTAGCAGTTTTTTTTTGGGATGTGAGAGAGCCGACAGACAAACGAACAGACGGACACAGTTAAATCAACTCAGATTTTGATTTGATGCAAAAAATATGGGATCTGAAATGATTTTAGCGTTACATGCGGAATGATACACCATTTGTGGTGTTGTGAAGGTTATAAAAATCAATGAAAAACGTGTGTTAATAAGAATTTAACGATAACTCCACGTTTAGTTTTAATGGTCAAAATGTCATCCATCCATCCATCCATCCATCCATCCATCCAGAGTAATAAATAGAAAATAAATCCGATAAGAAAATCTGTCCATTTTCATTTTTATATTTATAAAAGTGTTAATTATTTAAATACACTTAAAAAAATATTCCTTATTTTCAAAATTAATTTTCCATGACATCGTTCAACATTTATTTTCATTTCTTATATCTTTTCTTTATTTGCTCTTTCATTTTCATCTTTATGTTTATGTTTTCTTTTGCCACATTTTAATGGTCTGATGGATTTTTTGCAAGAAAAAAAAAAAAGAAAAATACAGAGAGAGAAAATAAAAAAATTAGCACATTTAATTTTATTTATCACAAAAAAAAAAACTGATATTTTAAGAGACAAAAAGTCTATCGCTATGAGAGAAGAAAAAATAGAGAGAGAGAGAGAGTGAGAGTGAGAAGAGGAGTGAGTATAAGTGATAAAGAAAACGGTTTTTCAATTTGTTTTGTACTGACATTTATGCATGCATGTGTTACTGTCTGTCATCCATAAAGAGATTTTTTCGTTATATTTAACTGTCAATTAACAATTTTTTTTGTTTATTTATTTATTTATTTTGTTAAATGCAGGAATATATTTTTATACGAGCGCATATTAACTTTGTCATTCAGTGAGTAACACTAAAAAGGAATCATCTGAGACCCCATAATGTATATATTTATTCTTGCAGCAAATCAAAATCTGAATCGTTATAGATTTGTTCCTCTGTCTATTGTTGTCTCGCTCACATCCACCTAAATTAATAGATTTCAATGAAATTTGGCCTGAGTATTTGTGATGAGTCCTATTTAACACCAGCAAAATCGGTTCAGTATTTTAAAAGATATAGACAGATATCTGAAACCTTTAAATTCAAGCGAAAAACTCTACTTCAAACGCATTTGTGGTGGAGGGTATTGAAGATTCGCCACAGCCGATTATAGAATTCTTATTTATTGTTATTAATAATGGGATTCATTCAAATAACTACCGATATCTGGATTAGAGTGAGAACACTATTGTAAGGATTTAATTGGTAAGAAATATATAACATCAAAGGATTAAGTCCTCGGCAAAGTGAAAACTTTTGATTCGTGTGAAGATTATAATCAACGAATACAATTTCTTTTAATCGATTAATCGTATAAATTACTCTTAAAATAGAGAGTCTGAAATTGGATTCATTGTTTAGCTCAGAAGTGGAACGATCATGTGCTTCCAGAAAGATGGAAAAAAATCATTTTATCGATAAATAATTTTTTTTTTAATTTTTTATTTGAAATTTGATTTTTATTTAAAATTTGATTTTATATAAAAAATAAAAGTTTTCTAAATATTTTTTTAATTTAATTTAATAAAAATATATTTTTTATTGAAAATAATATTTTTATTGAAAATAAAAATATAAAAAAATATTTTTTTATTAAAAATTTAAATTTTTTTATCTAAATTTAATGTTTTTTGGATATTTAAATTTAATTTTTGTATAATTAAAAAATAATAATAAAATATTTTTTTAATTTATTTATTATTTTTATTTAGATCCTTTTTTAACTTAAAACTTCATTTTTATTTAAAATTTATTTTATTAAAATTAAAATTTTACTTTGTTTTTTTATTAAAATTTGTATTAAAAATATAAACTTTGAATTAAAACATAAATTTGTATTTAAAATTTAATTTTTTATTCAAAAATTAATTTTTCATTAAAAACTCAAATTTTTTACTTGAATTTTTTTTAATTAAAATTTCAATGTTATTTTTATTGAAAATTTAACTTTATATTTAATAGTTATTGTTTTTAATTCATTTTATATTTTAAATTTAATATTTTTATTTAAAGTATTTATTTTTAAATTTAATTTTTTTAAATTATATTTTTTCGATTCTATTTTTTAATTGATTTTTTATTTAATTTTTAAAATCAATTTTATAAGTAAAATATGAAATATTTTTGTTTTAAACTTGATTTTTTTTATTAAAAAAAATAATATTTTTTATTATTTTAGATTTATTTAAAATCTTTTTGAAACAAAATTTATTTTTTAAATATTATTATTTAAATATTTTTTTGTATTTTTTATTTTATTATTATTTTTATTTTTTTATTTTATTTATTTATTTATTATTATTATTATTATTATTATTATTATTATTATTATTATTATTATTATTAAAAGAAATTTATTAAAATTCAAATTAAGATTTTTTAACTTAAAATCTAACTTTGATTAAAAACTTCTTTAAATTTACCTTTTTTATTAAAATTATATTTTTACTCAAAATTTATTATTATTTCTTTTTTATATTTCATGTTTTTATTTTTTTCAAATTAGAATTTTTTAATTTAATTTATGCTTGAATTTATTTTTTTTAATTTATTTATTAATTTATTTATTTTTTAATTTTATTTGTGTACTTTTACAAAAACTTGAAATAAATTTTTCACCAAAAATTTTATTCTCAAATTTATTATCGATTAGATTTCAATATTCAACAAATTTTTACAAAAAAATTGCAATTTTAATTTTCGGAGAAACTTAAATTTCCGTGTTATTTTTTTAAAAAATTTGGAATTTGACAAAAAAATCGTCAAAAATTTTATAAAGAAAATTTGAATTTTTTCAAATTTTTTTTTTTCTTTTTGAAAAATTTAATGTTTGCAAAAAATTAAAGTTTTCCGAAAATAATTTAGTTTAAAAATAAATAAATAAATAAATAAATAAATAAATAAAAATTTCGTCAATTTTTTTGAAAAAATTGTGAAAATTTTCCAAAAAATTGCAAATTTTGCAAAAAAATTGCTCTTTTATTGAAAATTGCAATTTTCGTTTAAAACTTAAATTTCCGTCAAACTTTTTATTAAAAAAAAAAAAAAAAAAAAAACAAAAAATAAAAATTTCAAAAAAAATAAAAATTTCATCAAATATTTTATTGAAAAATTTAAAATTTTTCCAAAAAATCATTTTTTTTTTACAAAATTTAATGTTTGTCTAAAAATTTAAGTTTTCCGCAAATAATTTTATTTTCAAAAAAAAAAAAAAATAAATAAATTTAAGATTTAAATATTCAGCAAATTTTTCCAAAAATTTGCAAATTTTCATTTTTGGCGAAATTTAGATTTCGCAAAAAATGCTCTTTTATTGAAAATTTCAATTTCGTTTAAAACTTAAATTTCCGTCAAACTTTTTATTTAAAAAATTGGAGTTTCAAAAAAATAAATAAATAAATAAATAAATAAATAAATAAATAAATAAAAATTTTAAATTTTTCCAAAAAATTAAAATTTTTTACAAAATTTAAATTTTGCCTAAAAAAGTTTTCCGCAAATAATTTAGTTTTCAAAAAAATAAAATTTCATAATTTTCATAATCTTATTTTCAACAAAAATACAATTTCCTTTAAATTATTTTTTTACAAAAAAAATGAATTTTAATTATCGTCAAAATTTTCATTTCCTCACACAAAATTTATCAACAATTTTTATCAAAAAAAATTGATTTTTCAACAAATATACAAAGTTTTTTGACATTCTTCAATTGTAAACAAGTCACATCTGTCAACAAAAAAAATGAATGCTACAACTGGAATACACCACGTGATTTTTATTAAACGTTAAACTAACTAACGGGATTTTGATGACAGTAAATTAAATGTAAAATATTTGAAATGAAAAAAATTATTACAATTTTTCCACGAAATGATAACGAATTTAAAAAAGAAAAGAAAAATAATAAAAAAAAACATTTTAATTTTTATTACATAAAAATATTTATATTTTTCTTATTCTTATTCTTTACTATTTATTATCATCATCTTAATTTTATTTTACTTTCACTGACACAAAGAGAAAAGTTGAGTGCCCCTTTTTTCCCTAGAACAAACAAACAAACAAACAAACAATAATTTACAAAAAAGAAAAAATGCAAAAAATAATTAAAAATTAAATAAAATTAAAAAAATATGAAATAAACAATTTATAAAATAAACACAAGTGTTTTTTTAGGCTTAACAAATGAAAATTATTATTTTTATTTTTATTGTTCACTCACACACGTCGTTGTCCCACCGTGTTTCAAATGAAAAATTAATTGGTTAATAAATCTGTCACTTCCGAAGGACTAAACCGATTTCAATGAAATTTTTATATTTTGTGACAGTAGAAAAGTAGAAGACGATTTTAAATTGGGTTTAGGGTTGGACTTTGTGGATCTTAAGATCTTAACTTAGGGATCCTGTGCCAAAGTAGTCACCTCGGGTCCATGAAAATAATGAAAACCATTCAGATTCTTTATATCTAAACCGATTGTTAAAGATTTAAATATGAATGTGTTCTGCTAGTGAAGACCTAAATAAATAAATTTACTCAGATGTTTAATGATTCGATCATTTTTTATGATCCATGGAAAGTTAAAGAGAGACAAATTATATATCAATAAATTGGAAAAGAAGCAAAATCATTCATAAATTTGAGGCAGCAGTAACATAACTTCCCATATCGGTTAATAAAAATTTTCAAAAATTTTGAAACAAATTCTCTTAAATATAAGAGATAGCGACGAGTTTTTTTGTAAGTCTTATTAGCAGAAATTATTGTTTAGATATAAGGAATCTGGTTGTTTTAAATATTTTATGACCCAAAGTGATCAACTATGAGACCCTCTGACCGACGACCCCCGTTGGGTCACAAAGTACAAACTCAAAACTTAAACTCGCCTACACTTTTGTTTTGAAAAAAAACAACAAACATTCAGAAAAACCGGTTTTCGAGTAAAAAAACTTGAAGAAAATCGATTTAGAATATGATGTCTAAGAATGCATACAATACTTTGCTCACTCATTGCGGAATATAACAAAATAATGAAACTGACTTCAATAAAAACCGATTAACCGACTGAAAAAACCGACATATCGGAATAATTCGAAAAAAGAAATTATTTGAAACCGGTTGGTTTGATGAAATTAAAAAAAAAATAGGTTAACCGGTTTCGGCTTTTGAATACACAACCTACAACTTCCACTATCATTAATGTGAAATTTCAATAGAACTCTCTATTCGAAAGTTCCATTTCATTTAACATTTGAAACACTGTGCGTCGTTGCCTTCTGTCCGAAAGTCATATGAACAAAATTATTTTATGTTAAAAAAAAATAAAAAAATAAAAAAATTTCCATCAATAATAAAAATGTGAGCCGAAAATTTCTCATGATCGAAATTTCTTTTGGACTCACAACAAAATCATTAAAAA
>PYHX02000413.1:6505634-6540098 GCA_004302925.2 Cochliomyia hominivorax
TTAAAAAAATAAAAAAATACAAATTAATACAGAAAATATGTATAGATGTGTGTGTGAATGTGTGTAATATAGATATTTTTTACATATACATACGTACATATTAAAAACAAGAAATAATAACAATAAGACTTTTTGTTAATAAAAAATAATACTGAAATCTTTTGATCTTTCCAAATGATCTTTCCAAATGAAATTGATAACAAAGAAATTTTCCCTTTGCAACGATTTTGGAAACCTATGGAGGTAACTAAAAAATCCTGCAAGTTTGGGGATGAAGGGCACCGGAAATATACCTCCAAAGTTGGTTACCTTTTTAATAAAGTAAAATTTTTTTCATACATGATTATACCCTACACTACCGTAGATATTTGAGGAATTATGCGTTTGTGCTAATGTTAGTAATGATGTTACACCCACCTTTAAGTGGGTCCATCTGTCTGCCCCGCTAGCTGTCTATGTAAACGTAATTTTGAGATATCTAAATAAAATTGAGTGCACATTATTATCTGGGCCCAAGGACGAAGCTTATTGAAATTTATAAATTTGCTCCAATATTTTAGTTACCTCCCATACAAATGTTGAGAATGAGGTTTTAAGAACATAAACACCAAAACAAAACGGAATTTAGTAAAAGTAAGTCTTCTACAACGATTTAGTTAATTATGCGAGAGTCGATCCATACAAGCCCCCTTCCCAATATCACTTTAAAAGTCATAAATAACACATATACATTGGTACTTTAACAATTACTGTTCAAATTAAGATAAAGATAAGCAAAAATCGATAAGCAAAAATTATACGATGGTCAGTTCCATAATTTCCTCTAGCTTCCATATAACCCATCATCAAAATTCATTTGAAAATGCATATATTTCACTAAATGTTAGTGTTTCAATAATATTGTATTATACGAGGGTTGGTTCATAAATTTTTTGATAACTTCTATTTAAAAAAAAAACATTGTTGTGTAGGGTATTGCATAGTCGGTCTTGACTAACTATAACATTCTTGTTCTCTAATGATTTCAAACTTGATGGACTCAATTCAGATCCCAGTGAAATTTTAAAATATTTTCTGGACTCTCTAAAAAAATTCAAAATAACAAGTCTTTGTGGATCCGATAAAAAGTTGTATTAATTTTAAAATAAAAATTGTGTAAATTAAAATATTTATGTCAGAAAGGTGGTAACATTTTAACCCATTGAAATTTCTTAGTTTCTTCTGAATTATATATTTTTTATAATTCTAAAAGAATCCTTAATACTTAAGCTAAAATATCAAATCCGATAGCATTAGGAGAACCATTTCCTCCCACAATCTCTATCAGAATTTCGTTCAAATTGTGAATTTCTGGAAAAGAAAAAAAATGTCAAATCTAAGATTAAAGAAAAGAAATAGTAACCTGATTTTATATCCACATATGTTTACTGTTAATTAAGAAAAAATTCGAAAGGATCAAGTCTCCTATAATGCCAGAGTAACCGATTTATTTAAAATAGTTAATTTTTCAAAAAAACCTTTGTGTATAGTCATTTTGGGTATTATGAAATAAAAAATTGGAATCTCTTTGTAGTTCCTCAATATACCATTCTTTTCAAAATAATAACTTTATTTTATAGATTTTATTTAAAATCGAATCTTAAACAAATTTTTCACAAAAGTTCATTAATACAGAAATTTTAGATTTTTTTTGGAAAATTTCATTAAAGAAATATAATTTTTATAATTTATTATATAAATAATATTATTATTCAAGTAATTAGCTTTCCAACGATATCAAAAAGATATAAAAATATTTTAAACACTCCATAAAAAACTAACTTTAACTTGGTCTCCCCCAGGAAAATTCGCTTAATATTTGTATGATAAATGATAATTACAAAAGATGACCAACTTTGGAGCTCTATTACTTGTCCTCTGCCATCCCGTAAGATCCTGTACTTCTCCAACATAATTGGAAAACACTTTAAGCAAGACCAAGTTAAATTTCTTTATAAAAATATCAAAAAGTTTCCACAAAAAAACTTTTTGGTTCCATATCAATAATTTAAAGTCATTTTGGTCATTTTAAGTATCTACTTTTAGTTTATTATTTATTTATTTTTAATATTATTATAAATTATTGTTTAGTCTTTCAAGTATTAAAATATTTATGTTTTTTTTTATTTTTTAAAAAAAGAACTTACTTTTCGGGTCTGATGTAAACTGGCGCCTTCATGCGTTATTTCTTCACACACATAAACAAAAAAAATCCAATAAAAAATTCTTTTGGATTTATTTTGATATTTTGTTTTCTTTTAAATATATTTATATTTTTATAAAGTATTTTTAATACTCTTTATACTTAATAATTTATTCTAAATGATGAATCAATTTATTATACATCGATTGATAGATGACTTTGTTGTTTCTTTGTTTTGCCGGCAACTTTTGAACAAAATCGAAATATTTATCCACTTGAATTATTTGTACCACACTAATGCTATACGATCGATTACTGATAAACAATCGCTTTTTATATTAATAGTAAAATGCATTTAAATTTAAAGTACTTTTTATTTGGTCCCATTAAACGCATTTTGCAAGAGAGACTGCCTTAAACACTTTAATATTGTGTCATTCACATAAAATGACAGCTGCACAACAAACACAATATAATGAAAATAATAAACACACGAATAATGTTGCCACTTTATGGGATTATTTTTAAATCCCTTTTAGACATTTTTAGTGAAATGAAAAAAAAACTGACATTTTCAAAAAAAAAAAACGGTTTCGAATATGAAAATAACCATTCGTAACAAATTTTATCGAATAATCCTTACACTGTATAATGTCCTAAATGAGTGGGATATAAAAGTTTTTTTTTGTTAGTGTTTTTCGTTATCGTATTTAATATAATCTGTCGAGATATAATAATTTTATTTAAATCCATTATTTTTACTTTACAGAAACGCGTTCTTTAAGTTCTGAATATTTCTAAATTATAGATTTATATCTTTTTACCTAAAAACTGTAAAAAATTATTTTAATTGAAGTGATTATGTCTAAAACAGACGGACATAGGAAAATCGATTTAGAATATGATGTCTACACAACCAAAATATTGTATGCATTTATTTTGCTCGTGTAACACAAGGAACGAAAAATGATGTATATTTACTCAGTCAAAAAAGAACCTGAACATAATAGTGAACAGTTTAAAAGTGACTGCCATTAAAACAGGTTAAACGACTGAAACAACCCGATGTTTTGAATAATTCGCAAATAGAAATTATTCGAAACCGGTCGGTTTTCTGAAATGCAAAAAACCAGTTAACCGGTGTCCGGTTTCGGTTTTTGCATCCACAAACCATTTTTTTAAGAGAAATATCTTTGCGAAATAGTTTTCGTTTAAGAAATCTATTAATAGATATTATAAATATGTTAGATAACTCGTTAATAATGTCGACTTTTGAAGAGAAAAATAATTGTTTCAACTTTGCGATAACATATCGATTTCGCGCCAAGAAAAAACTATTCCAGTTTAAAGGTAAGTTATGGATCAAGCCTATTTATTCTGAACAAATATCCAAATCGACTCATTTACTATTTTTTTCAAGACTCAAATGAGAGAATTCAATTTTATGAGGGACAGCCCATAATTTTGTCGTGGTTGCGCCACTTATATTTTAAATATCGTGTTGGCACGCTCACATCCACAATAAGTGATAGAGTTCAATAAGTTTTCTATTTCCGGTTTAGTATATTGAAAGATATAGACCGATATATTCCTAAAATCAAGCGAAGTTCTTTCATAAAATTATAAATTAACACATGCACGTATGTACGAAACATAACGTATTTACTTAACACGCATTTTTGGTGGTGGGTATTTGCAGATTTAGCATGGCCGAATTTAGGATTTTCACTTTATTTTTTATTATTTTCTTCTTTCTCATTTCACTTATTGTTCACTAAAAAATTTACATTATTTTTTTCCACAAATATGGCAACACTATTCATGTATTATATATAAAAGTGTGTGTAAATGTAAATAACACTTTTAATTGCACCCACGTAAGAAATAAACAAATTGTCAACATTTTTCGTTATTTTTGCAAAATAAAAAAATGTGTAAATTTCATTAAAAATGTTGTGATAATTATATTTGAAGTTCAAGGCGCCAAATACATCAGCTATTAAGAGATATTAGATAACAAACTAAATGATTGACTGACAAAGTAGAAAAAGAACTATAAATATATGTGAGTGAGTATGTGTACGTACATATATACATACATAAAAATAATCACTTTCAGTTTCTTTTCTTTAATTATATTTGACAATTAATTTTTATTATTTTTTTAATTTTTTTTTTTTTTAATTTATGGTTAATAAGTCATTTATTAGTGATGCATAGAATACGACGATAATAAGCGACAATAACCACTTTAGAGAATCTGGTAAATATCCGCACATTTATAGTTTTCATGATTTCAAGACGCGAGCTCGTTGATAACTGACGGCCTGCAACTGTTGAGTTGAATAAACATTGGAAAAAAAGAAACATCAACACAACACACATTATTATAAATTAAAGTGTATGTATGAATATATATGTGTACTTAGAAGAATAAAATCCAACAATACATTCATCCATCCATCCGCGTACTACAATTCCAATATATTTTTTTTTCTTTTTTTGTTCTTGTTTTTGTTGTTGTTGTTTTTTTTATTATAAATAGTCAGTCATTTAATCAGTCAGTCAAATACTGTCTGTCAGTTTATTTGTTATTTAGTTGTATTTCAATAGTTGTTTACATTTTATGATTTGCTCACATGATGTGTCCAGAGATATCGAATTGCCTATCAAACATTCAACCGAACCAAATACAATCCAGAAAATAACAATAACAATAAAAAAACTACTACTAAATATTACCTAAATACAACTACTATCATAAAACTACTATTAAATGGCAAAAAACAATAACAATTTAATTCCCACACACCGCATTTAGTTATGACATGCAATCAGTGTTGCCATTTTTGATGTTTTTTCTATATCCTACAACACCATGTAATGTGCTGTACTGATGAGTGTAACACACAGAAAATATTAGAGTTACATAAACTTTCAAATATACTGTTCGACAGGAGTTGTTTAAACGATGTCGTCCGTCTGTTGAACTGTTCGTCCATCTGGCCTTGTAAACGTAGTGAACACTCTACAGGTCGAAATTTTAAAGATATTTCGATGAAATTTGGCACGAACGAAGCTTATTGAAATTGGTCATGTTTGGTTCAATATTTTTAGGTAGCTCCCATGCAAATATATTCTCTTCTTCCTTCGGTTTTAGTTCCCGAGTATTAGACTATCACATATTCTATAAAAGGAATGTTTTAATATTTTTCTAATGAACAAATGCTTAAATCATAGTTAAAAAGCAGGAACCCCATTTTCGGCTCTGACAAGTCTAAAATATTCTACACTCAAATATAGTTCCATGCTATTGGATGAATTTATTCCACACTAAAGAGTTTTTTAAGATTAACCTATTCCAATTTTATAAGGAGCTATTCCATGTTTTTGAGTTCAGTATACTTAAAAGTATATTCCTGATAAGGTCGTTGTATTGCTAAGTAAAACAACCCCAATTTTTTGGGGTTAAATTCTTGTAATTTAATAAATGTATGTGGGAAATTCAGTTCTTCAAAATGCGATCTATATTACACACAAATATTCTTATTATCCGATTTAAACGAATTTAGGTATAATGATATAGTTTAAATTTTGCCACAGATATAAGTTTGAATTATTTTGCTATTTTAGCAATACATCAGGTTTTAAATAAGAAACTGTTTAGAACAATAAAAAAACAATCTGATCAAAATTTTATTGAATTCTTAGATAATTCCTTCTAAATTTCACGTAGGGACAATACACTTCCCGAAAATTCCCGATAGAAATTTCCAGGGAAAATCTCGGAAATGTTATCCCGTGCAGATAACCTATTTTAATCTCATAAAGCTCACATATATAAACATATTTTAGTAAATTTTGGCAGAAATAAACTTTGTATCTGTAACTATTCCCATAAAAATTTATTAACGATGGCAACACTTCTCTTCATAGTTTTGCCAACTTTAATTGTTATTGTTTTATTTTTTTAAATTTACTTATTGAGAGGGAGAGAGAAATCTTTCAAATAAAGAATTTTATTTGACATTTAGTTGAATAACTTTAAAACGTCAATATTAACGTTATATAATTAAATTAAGTGTATAATTTACATATTTAACAGTTGTAATTTAGTTAAACTTAATTATTTTTTATTACAGACTGCAATTGAGTTAATTGTTTATATTTTTAGAGATTAAATCATCTGACTTGTTTTAGCTACAAATGAGCTCAAAGTGAAAATAACTTTTATTGTAATAAATTCCCGGATATTAATATACCTGCAAGTAATATAGACTTCACAAGATACAGAAGATACAACCAGTGGAAGAGAATTTACCCACATAAAGCAAATATTGATAAATTAATTTTTTGCCACAAATTTTTGTTTTTCTACCCCTCAGCACCACAATTGGAAAAAATCTAAGAAGGATTCATCTTAGGCCACATAAAGCATTTGGCTTTATCCGTCTGTGTCCATCTCACATTCAGATTAACTGCTAAACCAGCTTGTTAGCCCGCCCACAACCAAGCAAATTGTTAGAACACAATGAAATTCATCCTGAGTAGTTTCCTGTTTTAAACTATCGGTCTTTAAATAGTTATAGACTGATATCTGAGTTAAAGCCAAAATTCTGGGGAAGAACTTCAACTATTTTTATTAATTAAAAGCAAATAGATTTACAAGCCATTGCTTTGATTGTGGTACCTTAAAGTATAATGATCGACTGAGAAATGATGTCTGTCCATCTGGCCGTCTTACTGTCTGTCGATATAAGATTGTACAGATCGCAATTTTAGAGATCTTTCAGTGAAATTTTATAATCATAACAGATTTTTTTGTGTCAGAAACGGAGCCTAAAGAAATTGGCGTAGATCGTTAACTATTATTACCTTTAACTATGTCTTTCTCTTAAAATTAAAATATACTGATCGACTATGGATCACTTTCCGAGTCAATTTTGTTTTAGAAATCTTTCAATAATTCTTTTTTTTTAAATCGTTTATCTTTAGATTTTTTGTGTCAGAAACGAAGCCTATTAAAATTAGTGATGATCTGTGCTATATTTCAGGTAGCTCCCATACAAATGCACAACCGAATTGAGAATTTAAGCTTAAAAATTTAGTATTATTGCAAAATTTTGAAAAGATCAGTCAACATTTAATTAGAGCTGCCGAAAAGATCCCCTTTCGAAAAAGCATAAATATCAAAGAGAAAAATATTTTTTATTTCAGATTTATAAAAATATTGCGAGAATCGGTATATATATATTTTTCTCATATAACCACCCCAAAAGTCCTAAATCGCTTAAATTTGTAATTAGCACTTTTTTTAAAGCAAAAATCATATTCCCCTACAGTCGGGCCAATTCTGCATCATTAACAAATGAAATTAAATTTACGAATTTCGAAATGTATATGTTTATAGTCTCTTGACTTATAATTTACTAATAAGCGAAGTCCTCTTTATCTCATGATCTGATGATCGTCAAAAAAAAACCATCAAATTTTATTTTTTTCTTTTTCGAAGAATCGATGCTTCTTTTAATCAAATAGATAAATAGGAAATTGATAATTAAGGGTACGTGTATTTTCAAATTATTGCTATATAAAGTTTGATTCATTCCAGTTCAAATTTCTTTTCAAAGAATTACACATCTTTTTAGAAAAATATGTGAAGTCACAAGATCGCATACCCTTCACCATCACAAGTGGTGAAGGGGGTATATTAAATTTGTCATTACGAGTATAATGCTAAGAAGGAATCATCTAAGACGCCATAATGTATATATGTATGTGTTAGCGTGTATGTACGAAGTAAATACGTCACTTCACACGGAATTGTGGAGAAGGGTATTGAAAATTCGGCATAGCTGAATGTAGCTTTCGTACTTGTTTTTTTTTTACTTAAAATTATAAAATTTTATTTTAAATAAATAAATTCCCAAATCAAAATTAACACGACAAAATTCCCGAAAATAACATTTCAAAATTATGACGTCAAAAGAAAAATGTTAAATTAATAATTCTGGGTATTTGTGTGTGTATGTGTATGTGTGCAACTAATAAAATATTTAATCAATAATTTTAATATGTAAACAATTTATAAAAAATGATAAATAATAAATTAAAGAAAATAAATGTCATTAATCATCATCCACATTTGAAAACCGCTGAAAACAGATAATTTCTTTTTTCGACAATAAAGTAAAATTATAAATAAATGCAAATGACTAAAATGAAATCGTACGTGCCGAATGGAGAGTAAACTTAATAATTTGTTATTCCAAAAAAAAAAAAAAAAAATATTATCTTTTCATAATTAACAAAATCTGGTTCTGATTAAGACTTTTCGATTTTGGAGTAAATGTTAGTCACATGTTGTTGTTATTGCAAATAAAACTTTGATAACAATAGAAGCCGCCAATAGACAGTTCAAACGCCGCAATACATCAAAGTTATTAAACCAAGAATTCGGCTTCTTAAAAATTTTTTGGCTTTGAAGTTGTATATCTTTTTAAAAGCCATGAATTAATAAAAAGACTTAAAACTTGGTGCTAATAAAGTTATACATCTTATGTACGATTATCTCGAATCGGCAAGGATCAATGCCCAACTATAGTCTTGTTTCAGAGACATGACTTTTATTATATGATTTCAAAGTTAATCAGAAGTTGGACAACTTTTGACATTGATTTTTATAGATAACAAATGTGGTATTTTGGAAGGTAAACTGCTTATAAAAAAATGGCTGCTTAGAATAATGCTAGAAGTTAACGGTCAACATATACCAACTCAAAAAACTTGTTAAGAATAATTAGATCACAATCATTCAAAAATATGATATTGGGTCCCACATGTATCAAATTGAGGGAGAAGGAATTGGTGCTTGTATTTTTACATCGTATTTTAACTGCCAGTAAAAATTGGATCCATTACGATGAAGCGTGGACAACAAGCCAGGCTGAAGCAAAATATCCTAAACAAAAGGATAAAGATTGGCATTTGATAACATTGGAAGAGTTATTTGCATTACAAGCTATTGTAATCGGCTCAGGCGGTCTATATTGAAGGCACCTGATTCGTTTTAAAATCACAATCATTACAATCATAATCACATGTTGCAAAATTAATCAAAAACTAAAAAGTCAATGAAAACTTTGAATTATTCTGTTATAATACTTTGATTTATAACTGTTATAATTTTTAAATTATAACTGTTATAATTTTTAAATTATAACAGTTATAGAGTATTAAAGATTCGTTTCCACCGTGTTAAGAATTTTTAGAATGAATCTGTGAATGGGGGAGAGGTACCCCCCCATACAAAGCAATTATTATCGATTGTCTTACGAACTATAGCAAAATGAATATTGATTGTCGAATATGTAAGGAACTATAAAAGCGAGAGTTTTCAAATTGGTTCCAATCACTTTCTCAATAAACAGTTTTACTTGATAAACTGTAGGACAGTTAGGATCAAAGGAAGGGGTAGACCCATGCAATACATATCAATATATAAAAATAAATCTGTGTTTGTTTGGAACTTATTAACAGGGAAAGTAATACTGGCTATAACAAATTTCGATAGGATCAGGGGTAGG
The DNA here is from genome assembly GCA_004302925.2 of Cochliomyia hominivorax. NCBI lineage: Eukaryota > Metazoa > Arthropoda > Insecta > Diptera > Calliphoridae > Cochliomyia > Cochliomyia hominivorax. The sequence continues at coordinate 6,515,403 of PYHX02000413.1, forward strand.
GGTAACTCCCATACAAAGAAAATATCGATCATTAATTAATTAAAGAACTATAACAGCGAGAATTTTCGAATTTGATCCCAATCACTTCATCAAGGTACTATTTTACTAGACAAAATGAAGCACGGATAGGATCAGGAGGAGAAGTAGCCTGCATACAAAGGAAATGTTGGTAATTGAATATTTAAAGAACTGTAAAAGCGGGGGTAATGAAATTGGTACCAATTACATTTCCCAAAGATCTTTTTTACTCGCCAAAATGTAGAACGGGAGGGGTAAAGCCGGCAAAGCGCAACGGGTATTAGTAGGTTTTAAATAGAGCAGGGTCAGGGGGAATTAGCAAAATGCTCATGGCATGAAATTTTTTTAAAACACATCGTGATTTGTGCAGCAAAGCGCACCGCGTAAAAGCTAATACTTTTTACAATAAAATTTCAACAATAATAATAATAATAATAATAATAATAATAATAATAATAATAATAATAATAAATTATTTAAAAGGTATTAAATAACATTAATTATGTTATTATTACTATGTTCATTTATTTTTGAAAAATATTTCAATGGGATTCCCCGTTTACCACTTTAAATTATAACAAATAAACTGCAAATATGCCGCCTAAATAATAAATTTATTATTTAGAAAATTAAAAATAAATCATCTACATACATATATATATGTATATTTTTAAAATTATTCCCTACAAACATATATTTGTTATTGTTAAATATAAACAGCGCGTGCTTTATAATTTTTTTCCAAAAAAAAAGTCATATGAACGTACGAAATGAACAACGAAAATAATAAATATTTAAATTTGTTTACTTTATTATGTGTATGTGCAGATCAGTGTTGCCAATTTTTAAGGAGAATTAGCGGCTAAAAAATGACAGAATATTTTTAAAAATCGCCAAATCGGTGGCTTAAGAAAATTATTAGAAAATTTGCAGAAAATTTAAAATAAAATCAAATAATTTAAACTAAAAAAAAATACTTTAATTTTTTATAAATTCATATTTAAAAAATAAAATCAGATTTTTCAAATATGATCGAATTTATTAGTCTTCAATCATTTCCTGTAAAATATTGGCTTTATGGCTTATTTCGTCAAAAATTATCCTTAAGATCCCAAATCGCGGAAACTGACTTTTCCACTAAAAATTATCTTATTTATTTAAAAAAAAATCCTTCAGAGATCAGGGATTCGATCTAAATATAATGAGGAAGTTCCTTTTTAAGTGCTTAAAGGAGATTTTAAAGCGTTTTTTTATAAAAATAGCAATCTTCTATAGAAATTTTAAATTTAAACAAATAAATGATAAATGAGTTAAAATAAAAATGTCTAACAAATATTTAATGGCAAAATTAAATTGTCAGTGGCTTAACGTTACTGAAAATGGCTAAATTAAGCCACTAGATGGCTAAATTGGCAACACTGCCAACCATATAAATATTTATTTGTTCTAATTCACACTATATTTTTTTCATTTAAACAAAATATCGTTATAATAATTTATTTCCATTATTTTTACTGTTATTATCATGAATCTTGATTAGTTATATCCAAAACTACCTAAAAATAAACATTTGTTCGTAAGTGGCCTAAATCATTTTAAAGATAAATTTTATTGAAAATAGTTTTGGAATAATTAAAATAAAGTTATTGAAACTTGATCAATTTATATTATTAAAGTTAAACATTGTTAAGTGATAAACTATCAAATGATAATAAAGAGACACTTAAAACTCAGGGGCTGTAATTACCGAGGAAAATAACTTCTTATCAAGATTTAAAAAGTGATCCCAAAATTCTTTTATTCTCTCTCTCTGTTTTTTCACTCTCTTTTTCCCAACTTTCAGATATACAAAATCTGTTAAAACCCTGATAATCAAACTCTAGTTTATTGCAGAAATGCCCATCCACACTACTACACACACTTTCTTTTGTTTGAATGAAGCCGCATAAAATTACGTTAAATGATTTCTTCCTCTGCTCCAAATTGATGAGAAAAATGCGGTCGCTTAGAGTGGTATGTGTGAAGTAAACGTGGTCTCACAACACGAGTCAGTAAAACTTTATTTTGAGTATCACAATTTTAGGATTTTAAGGCAGGAATTCCAAAGTTCCCCATTCACAATTGAATGTTTGGAACTCAGAAACAGGTTTATTAAGCTTTCAAACGATATACCTTATAATCGACATAAAACGACTTTGAGAGTTTACGGGCTCTAGGTACTACGAATATTAGATTTTATTAAAATATCAGAAAGTTATTACAGAATTCATTTATTTTTCCTCTAGAGACTCTGATTTCCGTGCAATAATAAACATTATTAGTTATTTTCTTTTTTATCATTTCGCCTCAAAAGAACTTTTGAGGCCAATTTTGTATATTCTGTTCTGAAGTGAAGCGTATTCCAGTTGGAGCGCTCTAAATCGATGTAAACCGATGGAAGTGTGAAATGACAAAGTCAGCATTATAAGGCGAGAGAGCAATAACATCGCATCGACGGTTTCCAAATAGTTTTTTTTTCAATCTGTCTTGCAACATAAAAGATTATGGTCTTATGTCAGATTGAATATCCTGATCCTATTTCGTTCACTGATCTCTTTAAATGGTTCCATTGTCTTCCGTGAACAAGTCTTTTATGTTCATCTAAACGATTTATACAGTTTAAAATATAAAATATTATTAGGTTCTTTTTTTATTTAATAATTAACAGGTCTGGCAAACTTCGTTTTTGGAAAAATAAAAATATTCCCCTTTTGTCTTATCTGTCCTAGATTTTTTTCAGTAAAACAATTCCTTGAGAAAGTTGTCGGCACCAAATTTGAGAACTCTTGTTGTTATAGTTCTTTAGATATTCGTTAATTATTATTTGCTTTGTATGAGTGATAACCAACCCTCTGGTCTTTTCCCGGTCTCAAATTGTAAAGTGAAGACATCATTTTTCAATTATTTTAATTATATTTCTACTTATCTTGGGTAAACACTCAAAAAAAGGATTTACTTTACGACAGAGAGATTAGTTCCATGAAAAAAGTGAAATTTTTAAATATGTTTTATGCGAACTGGGATTTTGGGTATTTTTATGTGAAAATGTGGGAATTAAGGACAAGAAATTTAAAAAAAAATATATATTTGATTTTTGTTATAATTTTATTAAAGTTCATTTAGCAAACATTCGAGATTTTGGGTTTTTTCATGAATTTTATCTAACTTTTCCCCACCAAATTGTGAATCTCCATGTCCTAACATTTTCTTAGATACCAAATTCTTAGGTAAAATCATTATAGCTTTGCCAGATATTCAACCTTAACTTGACCATTTCTAAGCAAATTAACAGTTACAGAAAAAAAGAAACGTTCTTGTTTTTCTATTCGTTAGGAAACGATTTGAATGTTCCCACTAAACAGACACAAACAAACTGACTTACTTTACAGACACGTTAATAATATAATTTTTTTTGTTATTGGTAGACATCTTTTGGCAGACATCTAGACGTCTTGTAATATAATAAATATTAATCATAATTATTATTGTTATTGTTATTGTTATTATTGTTATATTGTTAAAATGATGAAGAAGACTTTTAAGCTGCTAAATAAATAAACAAATATTTAATTTGATAACAAAAGAATGAAATTCAAATAAAAATAACGTGAGATTTATAAAGAAAAAAATGAACAGAAAATTTATTTTCCCATCATTATTTCTTTTTACAGTTAAATAAAACAAGTTGAACTGTTAATTTCGACAGAGCCGTATTATTATACTCTTCACCTTTGCTTATATGGAATTTTTGTTTTTTTTAAGCATCAAAATTAACATTTAACGTTAAAATGTAACGTCTCTGTCATAAATATCCTTTCATAATATCATCACTGGTAGAAGAAGAAGAAAATGACAACCGTTACTTTATATTGAATGAAATTAAAAATTCTGACATTTCGAAGATCTTTTTTTCTCTTAACATCTGGCAACGTTGTCAATAAAGTCAAATACTAAAGTTCAATATCTCTAACAAATTAAGAGTCTCTTTTAAAATATAAGTGACCTAAATTAATGAGATGAATGAGAAGCTTCTTTTAAAGATCCATTGCATTTTGAAAAGTTTTCCTTATGACTAAAATTTATTTAGTGTGCGAAAATAACGAATAATTTTTATTATTCGTTTAATAGAAATCATGAAAAATCAAATCAGAAATAATGTATGAATGAATATTTATTAAACGTTATCAGAATAAATTATTTTAAATTGATTAGGATTTACCTATTTGGGCCATTTTACCACTTACTACATAACAATAATGGGAAACGTTGTCGCCAGCGTCGGAAGAGACATTCAACTTAAACAATTCAAAAGTTTATGATTGATGAACGAACGAACGAACGGCAAATACAATTGAATTGATCGTTTGAAATATATAATTTATAACTCTCATCATTTATTACGCACTCAATTATGTCGTGGGAAATTAAATGTTAATCGAATGAAACATTTTAAAACAAAACAATCAATTCGAATGGAATCGTATTGAATTGAATTGACTAAATGATAACAAACAAAAAAATATTATAAAATATATTAACACTTGAATTTGATTATAATAAAGTATTAGTTAGTTAGTTAGTTAGTTAGTTAGTTAGTTAGTTACTAATATTAACACTAGCATTACCTAAAGGGGGTCTTAAATTATAAACAATTTAGAATGCTATGCAGAATCTTCAATATAATTAATGCGTGTAAAGTAAATACTTGATACATTCATACAGCTAATAAGCAATTTTGTTGGAATTCAATTTTAGATCAAATGTATTTCCAGCCTTGAATTCAATTTCAAGTATTTGAAAATAACTTTAATTACACTTTCATTCAATGGCACTTTCCAACTAAAAAGGAAATTTAATTCAAGTTTTGTATATAAAATGTTTAGATATTTTTCTATAATATTTCATGTGTAAACTGTGTAAACAGTTTAAATTATGCCCAATTCAAGTGTGACCCTTAATGTGTTATATTTTGGTTATAATTTTGAAAATAGTAATGTAATCGATTTGTCGTTTTATAATTTGCGAATTTTAGAAAATTTATTTGCTTGAACTTAGAGGTTGTCTCAGATATCGGTCTATATCTTATGCTGGTTTTAAATAAAAAAACTTTTAAGGATTATAAAAAATACTCAGGCGAAATTTCATTAAGCTCTCTGTCAATTATTGTGGATATGAAAGTGTCAACAACAGACAGACAGACAGAACATAGCTAAATCGACTCAGATTTTGATTTGAAACATAACTATATATTATGGGATCTGAGGTAGTGTATTCTAAAAACCAACATTTTCAGTAAACCAGTTTTCAAGTTATTCGAAAAATAGAATTTTTAAAATAGAAAAAACCCGGTTTCGAATAGGGTTTTATGTAAAAAAACCGGTTAACCGGTTTTTCTTTGATTATTAAAAATTTATGGAAAAAAAGCTGAAAATCTTAAAACTGACTTTCATTAAAAACCGGTTAACCGACTGAAAAAAATCCGGGCATGTAGAATAATTTGAAAATAGAAATTATTCGAAATCGTTAGGTTTTCTGAAATGCAAAAAACTGGTTAATCGGTTTCCAATTTCGATTTTTGAATACACTATTCTGAGATGATGCCCTCCCCTCTTCACCACTTGTGGCGGTGGAGGGTTTAAACATAAATATGAATTTTTGAAAAACGTAAATGTTTTAATTTAATTTCACACTTTTTAAATGCAAAAATAATTCCCGGTTTTAATAGTGTTAAAAATGACGATAACATTTCACTAATAACAGTGTTTTTGCTTTTTAGACTTAAATCAAAAATTAAATATTTACGTGCGTGTTCTTTGTGTGTATTCCCGGTAATTTATGGTGAATGCGATCATGTGAGAATTGATATAAAACAAATATCAGTTGGGTCACACATTTTAATAATAAAAATATTGCACGTGTTTTTGTTTTTGCTTTTTTTATACAGAAAATTTCCACAATTAAATATTCAGTGGATCAAATCAGATCATTTTTAATTTTATAATAAAAAAAATTATTACAAACAAAAATTTTGGATTTGTATCACAAAAGAAATCTAAATTGAAAAATGCAACTCTGTTTAACCCAATAGATCTCTGTCAAAGTCAATTAATTAACAGTTACAAGTTCATAACACTACACAACTCCAATTGTTGAAAGATCAGTCAAAAATGTATTAATAAAACTATAAATGAAAAGGCCGGACTTGCTTTTCTGAATTACTATATGAATCTGGAGCCGGTTTTGTTTAGGTACCCACTAAACCTTTCTCTCGATTCAGAATTTCTTAAAAGCCACTGGTGTGGAACTTAGCTAATTTTTGCCATCTAGAAGTTGAGTTAACGGCAACCATTCTCTGCTGTTTCCTTGATGACATTCTCTCTGTACACATCCAAAGTCTGCTTTGGCCCGTTGGCTTCTTCTTTGTCTTTAATTTTTGGAGGGGAAATGGAGCGAAACCTCATTTCCATATATTTGAAGAATTACGTTGACAATGTTTATCTGCGATCGGATTTGGATCTGCTATGCTGTGAATTATTGTTGAGCAAACAAGCAGATTAAAAGCTGCACTGGATTTAATTGGTCTCTTAAAACTGTAACGGTTTCTCGCTGTTTGTTGGGGGTAAATTTAGCGGGTTTCGAACCTCAAATGTTATAGGCAACAGTAGAAGTCTAAGCAGATTCCACTAGTCCGCAACGAATAAGTTTCAACATTACGGTAGATCATTAGGGAATTTCCTCATCTATTGTCTTGATCGCTTTGTCACCAACTAAACACTTAATCCTTTAGTTGCAGCTCTACGTATTCGCCATCAATTACCTTCGTTATAGGTCTTCAAGTGCATCTGAGCAGATTTATGCAGCCCACAATACGAAACAAACTTATGGTCTCACTAATTAAAACGGATTGTCTCGGTTGGTCAGGCATTTCATATGAGTTATCGTAATGAGTCCATTATTCACCACCAATAAAAATGTGTCTTGTTCCACTAATTCGAGTAATTTAACTTGACTTCACATATGACAATTTGAGCTTGAATCCATTATATATTCCCAGCATTTAAACATCATTTGCGATTTGCAATATCATATTTCATTCTCCATCGGCTTTAATTTATATGGAACACATTTTCTTGTTTTCGAAAGCTTTTTAATTTGGGGGAAGTCTTGCTGTATGGCTCTAATGTATAATCGAACTTCTTATTGCGCTTGTCAATCTCATCTTTGTCATGATGTATCGCTTCCAAATCATCATCTTTCATTTTGAATCTTGAAATCCATCAATGAAAAATTTTTTATAGATTTATGTCGTCCCAATTATCGATAGCTTTCAGCAGCTGTTTTCCTTTTAATAGAGGATGAAGAAGTGCACGATTGCACAGCTATCAAATATTGACTCCCTTGAGTCATGTAACTTTTTTTACAGAACCGATTTTTCGGGTTTCAATCAGCGATCTACCCAAGACAAGAAGGAAAATTTTTGAGGGCTTGAGTCAGTTATAAAGTGTTTTTTCTACTTTTGGAATTTTGAGGTTAAGTATAATATCGATCTATAAAATTTATGTAATGGAACTAATTTTACTCAAGACAACAATTAACATTTTGAGGGGTTGAGTTTGTTATCAGTCCATAAGTTTTTTCTACGTTTGACTTAATTTTAATCTGTTTACTTTTGACTGAAAAAATCGGAAATAAAAATTCTCTCTTGGACTTTTGAGATTAAGTCAGATATTCGTTTATAACTTTCTTTTCAATGGAACCGATTTTCTCTTTTCAAACAAATAGCGATCATCCTGAGCAGAAGAATACACATTTATGCTAATTTTAAATCTGTTCACTTTCAACCCCTTTTGAGGTTAAGTATGATATCGATCTTTAACTTTTTTCCAAGGGGAACTGACTTGTCTGCTTTTTAAAAAGCGATCATTCTGAGCAAACGAAGTTTCTTTGAGCTCGAATTATGAAGAGAATATAGAGAAATAACTGGTTAAATGGTAAAACTCTCGCACGGTGACAGTTAAATCTCAGCTGATCATTTTGTGCTCTTTTTCTCTTTTAATATTTCTGTCAAAGTTTGTTTACATTTGTATGCCCTACACCATCCATAGGTGGTTGGGATATTTTGCGTATAGAAGTATAAGTTTACCATTCGACTCAGATTCACTTTTTGAGTCTTAATGAAATTTCGCTTGTTTCCCAAGAACGATGCCTATTGAAATTGATTCAATAGAAATGTTCTTTCCCGTTATGGGAATTTAAGGTCTTAGAAGTTCTAAATATAAAGCGAAATTTGGCATAAACTAGTTTTATGATATTCTAAGACGATGTGCCAGTACAAGGATCGGTCCAATATTTCTTATAGATTCCATACAGCCCCCCCTTTCAAAATAGCACTTTGATGGACTTGAATCACACATAATATACGTTGGTATTATAATTAATTTGGTTAAATTGAAATAAATTTAGGCAAAAAATTGATGTGAGAAATTTTACGAGGGTCGGTCCAAAATTCCTTTTTGAATTACATTAATCCCACATGAATGTTAGTACCATTAATAAATACCTTTTTACAAGGCTGATTCATTAATTTTTAAGGGTGTAGGGTATCGGAAATAGTCACATTTGACCGACCATATTGATTTTCTATTCATTTTGTTTTATTACATTGTTTCGTAAACATTTTATAACACAAAACAAAATTGTCTATTGTTTTTGTAATGTTGTAGTTATGCCACAATGGGTTAAAGTAAATCGCTTTATAACGGTATAATAAGTAAACTTCGTAAATGTTTATCAAACATGTTTATTATTGTTGTTTTATTGGGGGGAAAAAAAGAAGAAGAAATTAATCAAATTTTGCATTAAAATTGAAAAGAAAATTGTTGATAAGAAAAATAATTTTGATTGGAAACAAAAGAATCGTAAAATTATGGATAAAACTGGGGATAGACATTTGGTCAAGGATATTAAAAGTTTCCTTGAATTGAAAAGTATTTAAAGGTCTTCAAAACTGAAATCAACTTAAAAAAATTTTTTTCTTTTTAAATTTTAAAATTTATTTTTATTTTGTTTGAGATTTAAATTTGTTTATAAATTTTTTAACTGAACTAAATGGACACGGTCAAACATATGTTTGTGTGAGTACATGTGTGTGTGTGAGTGTTTGTGTTTGGTATTGTGGCAGTCGGTTTTTGCGTGAACACTATAAAATCTCGTGACTTTGTTTATAATTAGCAAAACAAAAATAAAAATAAAATGAAAATAAAAAAAGAACTGAAATAAATATAAATTAATTTATTTTGTTTTTTTCTTCGTAAATTAAGAAATCAAGTCAAAAGATATAAATTTTTAACTTAAATATTCCGAAGGAAACCAAAAAGATTTAAAAGAAATTATTTTTGAAATGAATATAAATATTTTTAAATTTAAAATACAAGCAAAATAATTAAATAATGATTTATTTAATTAAATATTTATGTTTTATTTATAAAGAGTGAGATTGCAAAGTGTTGAACAGGTATTTAATCTCTGTTTTTTTTTTTTTTTTTTTTTTTTTTTTTTTTTTGACACCTTTTTTGTACTCTTCAATTCTCTTTTAACAGAGGAGTCCAATATCTCTCCACAGGCCTTAACTCCGGGCAGTTTAAAGGATTTGCTTCTTTTTGAACAAATGACAACATTATTGTTCTTGTACTACTCAAGGACTTGTTTAAGTGTCAGGATGTCATGTCTGTCCAAAAACAAGTGGACACATTATGAAGTCTTATGAATGGAGGTACCCTTTTTTTTGTTAACCTGCCTTGATGAAAGTGGGGTATTTATAGAGTTCACTGCGATAGCATATTGCTCTCCTTAAGGTTTCTTCAACACTTACTTGAGCATTATCGATAGAGTGTTCTAAAACCGATACTTTTAGAAAACCAAGTTACAAGTTATTCGAAAAATAGGTTTTCCAACCATATTCCAAACCGGTTTTATGTTAAATAAAAAAATTACAACAAAAAAATCTTTCAGAATCTTATTTAATTAATTTTTATTGACGTCATCATGTCTAAAACAGATGGATATAGCAAAATCGAATCAGAATATGAAGTCTAAGAATGCAATACTTTGCTAGTGTAACACACGGAATCAAATTTTAACTCAGTCATGGCGGAATATACAAAAATGAAGCTGAATATAACAGAGAAAATGTTAAAACATGACTTCCATTAAAAACCGGTTAACCGATTGAATAAATAAATAAAATAGAAATTATTCGAAACCAGTTGGTTTTCTGAAATGCAAAAAAAGAACATTTAACCGGTATCCGGTTTTGGTTTCGATTTTTGAATACACTAATCAACAACATAGAGGACCAGGAAGCTGCTAAAAATCGTCCTGTCAGGAGATTTTTTAAACCTGCATTAACTTTAACTTTTCATTCCAAATTGTTCGAGCATTCGTTTCTATCTTTTGGTTTTAGAACATCATGTTTTAAATAGGAAACGTCTCAAGACTATAACAAATACTCAGACCAAGTTTCATTGACCTCTAGCAGTTTTTTTTGGGATGTGAGAGAGCCGACAGACAAACGAACAGACGGACAAAGTTAAATCAACTCAGATTTTGATTTGATGCAAAAAATATGGTATCTGATTTGATTTTAGAGTTACATGCGAAATGACACACCACTTGTGGTGCTGTGAAGGTTATAAAAATCAATGAAAAACGTGTGTTACTAAGAATTTAACGATAACTCCACGTTTAGTTTTAATGGTCAAAATGTCATCCATCCAGAATAATAAATAGAAAATGAACCCGATAAGAAAATCTGTCTATTTACATTTTTATATTTATAAAAGTGTTAATTATTTAAATACACTTAAAAAAATATTCCTTATTTTCAAAATTAATTTTCCATGACATCGTTCAACATTTATTTTCATTTCTTATATCTTTTCTTTATTTGCCTTTTCATTTTCATCTTTATGTTTATGTTTTCTTTTGCCACATTTTAATGGTCTGATGGATTTTTTTGCAAGAAAAAAATAAAAATACAGAGAGAGAAAATAAAAAAATTAGCACATTTAATTTTATTTATCACAAAAAAACTCATATTTTAAGAGACAAAAAGTCTATCGCTATGAGACAAGAAAAAATAGAGAGAGAGTGAGAGTGAGAAGGAGAGTGAGTATAAGTGATAAAGAAAACGGTTTTTCAATTTGTTTTGTACTGACATTTATGCATGCATGTGTTACTGTCTGTCATCCATAAAGAGATTTTTTCGTTATATTTAACTGTCAATTAACAATTTTTTTGTTTATTTATTTATTTTGTTAAATGCATGAATATATTTTTATACGAGCGCATATTAACTTTGTCATTCAGTGAGTAACACTAAAAAGGAATCATCTGAGACCCCATAATGTATATATTTATTCTTACAGCAAATGAAAATCTGAGTCGTTTTAGCTTTGTTCCTCTGTCTATTGTTGTCTCGCTCACATTCACAATAATTGACAGAGCTCAATGAAATTTGACCTGAGTATTTGTGATGAGTCCTGAGAAGTTTCCTATTTAACACCAGCAAAATCGGTTCAGTATTTTAAAAGATATAGACAGATATCTGAGGAAACCTTTAAATTCAAGCGAAAAACTCTACTTCAATTGTATTTATGGTGGAGGGTATTGAAGATTCGATTTATTTATTGGATTAGAATGAGAAACACTATTGTAAGGATTTAATTGGTAAGAAATATATAACATCAAAGGATTAAGTCCTCGGCAAACAGAAAACTTTTGATTCGTGTGAAGATTATAATCAACGAATACAATTTCTTTTAATCGATTAATCGTATAAATTACTCTTAAAATAGAGAGTCTGAAATTAGATTCATTGTTTAGCTCAAAAGTGGAACGATCATGTGCTTCCAGAAAGATGGAAAAAGTAATTTTATCGATAAATAATATTTTTTTTTAATTTTTTATTTGAAATTTAATTTTTATTTAAAATTTGATTTTATATAAAAATTAAAAGATTTCTAAATATTTTTTTAATTTAATTTAATAAAAATATATTTTTTATTGAAAATAATATTTTTATTGAAAATAAAAATAAAAAAAATATTTTTTATTTAAAATTTAATTTTTTTATCTAAATTTAATGTTTTTTGGATATTTAAATTTGATTTTTGTATAATTAAAAAATAATAATAAAATATTTTTTTAATTTATTTATTATTTTTATTTAGATCCTTTTTTAACTTAAAACTTCATTTTTATTTAAAATTTATTTTATTAAAATTAAAATTTTACTTTGTTTTTTTTTTATTAAAATTTGTATTAAAAATATAAACTTTGAATTAAAACATAAATTTGTATTTAAAATTTAATTTTTATTCAAAAATTAATTTTAATTAAAAACTCAAATCTTTTACTTGAATTTATTTTTTTATTAAAATTTCAATGTTATTTTTATTGAAAATTTAACTTTTTGTTTAATAGTTATTGTTTTTAGTTCATTTTATATTTTAAATTTTATATTTTTATTTAGAGTATTTATTTTTAAATTTATTTTTTTATTATATTTTTTCGATTCAATTTTTTAATTGAAAATTGATTTTTATTTAATTTTTAAAATCAACTTTATAAGTAAAATATGTATTTTTTTTTTTGTTTTAAACTTGATTTTTTATTAAAAAATAATATTTATTATATTATTATTTTACATTTATTTAAAATCCTTATGAAACAAAATTTATTTTTTAAATATGATTTTTTAATTTTTTATTATTTATTTATTATTATTATTTTTTTTTATTATTTTTTATTATTATTGTTATTATTTTTTTAATGGGATTTATGCTTGAAATTATTTATTTATTTATTTTTTTCATTTTTTAATAAAATTATTAAAATTAAAATTTAGATTTTTTAAAATTAAAATCTAACTTTGATTAAAAATTTCTTTTAATTTAGTGTTTTAATAAAATTATATTTTTATTCAAAATTTATTATTTTTTAATTTCATGTTTTTATTTTTTTTTATTTTTTACATTTTATTTATGCTTGAAATTATTTTTTTTAATTAATTAATTTTTTTCAATTTTTTTTTTAAATTTTATTTATTATCTATAAGATCTATAAGATTTCAAAATTAAACAAATTTTGACAAAAAATTGCAAATTTTCATTTTTGGCGAAATTTAGGTTTCGCAAAACAATTTTCTTTTATAGAAAATTGCAATTTTCGTTTAAGACTTAAATTTCCGTCAAACTTTTTATTTTCTTTAAAAATTTGAAGTTTGACAAAAAAAAAATCGTCAAAAATTTTATAAAGAAAATTTGAATTTTTTCAAAAATTATTTTTCTTTTTGAAAAATTGAATGTTTGCAAAAAAATTAAGTTTTCCGAAAATAATTTAGTTTAAAAAAATAGATAAATAAATAAATAAATAAATAAATAAATAAATAAATAAATAAAAATTTCGTCAACTATTTTTGAAAAAATTTTGAAAATTTTCCAAAAAATTGCAAATTTTGCAAAAAAATTGCTCTTTTATTGAAAATTGCAATTTTCATTTAAAACTCAAATTTCCGTCAAACTTTTTATTAAAAAAAAAATTTCGTCAAATATTTTATTAAAAAATTTAAAATTTTTCCAAAAAATTATTTTTTTTACAAAATTTAATGTTTGTCTAAAAATTTAAGTTTTCTTTAATTTAATTTTCAAAAAAAAAAATAAATAAATAAATAAATTTAAGATTTAAATATTCAGCAAATTTTTCCAAAAATTTACAAATTTTCATTTTTGGCGAAATTTAGATTTCGCAAAAAAATGCTCTTTTATTGAAAATTTCAATTTCGTTTAAAACTTAAATTTCCGTCAAACTTTTTATTTAAAAAATTGGAGTTTCAAAAAAATAAATAAATAAATAAATAAATAAAAATTTTAAATTTTTCCAAAAAATTAAAATTTTTTACAAAATTTAAATTTTGCCTAAAAAAGTTTTCCGCAAATAATTTAGTTTTCAAAAAATAAAATTTCATAATTTTCATAATCTTATTTTCAACAAAAATACAATTTCCTTTAAATTATTTTTTTACAAAAAAAATGAATTTTAATTATCGTCAAAATTTTCATTTCCTCACACAAAAATTTATGTCAACAATTTTTATCAAAAAAATTGATTTTTCAATAAATATACAAAGTTTTTTGACATTCTTCAATTGTAAACAAGTCCCATCTGTCAAAAAAAAAAAAATGAATGCTACAACTGGAATACACCACGTGATTTTTATTAAACGTTAAACTAACTAACGGGATTTTGATGACAGTAAATTAAATGTAAAATATTTGAAATGAAAAAAATTATTACAATTTTTCCACGAAATGATAACGAATTTAAAAAAAGAAAGAAAATTAATAAAAAACATTTTAATTTTTATTACATAAAAATATTTATATTTTTCTTATTCTTATTCTTTACTATTTATTATCATTATCTTAATTTTTATTTTACTTTCACTGACACAAAGAGAAAAGTTGAGTGCCCTTTTTTCCCTAGAACAAACAAACAAACAAACAAATAATTTACAAAAAAAGAAAAAATGCAAAAAATAATTAAAAATTAAATAAAAATTAAAAAAAAATATGAATATAAACAATTTATAAAATAAACACAAGTGTTTTTTTAGGCTTAACAAATATTATTTTTTATTTTTATTGTTCACTCACACACGTCGTTGTCCCACCGTGTTTCAAATGAAAAATTAAATGTTAATAAATCCGTCACTTCCGAAGGACTAAACCGATTTCAATGAAATTTTTATATTTTGTGACAGTAGAAAAGAAGACGATTTTAAATTGGGTTTAGATTGGACTTTGTGGATCTTAAGATCTTAACTTAGGGATCCTGTGCCAAAGTTAGTCACCTCGGGTTTTAGAGTAAAAAACTTGCAGAAAATCGATTCACTCATTGCGGAATATACAAAATAATGAAACTGACTTCCAATAAAAACCGATTAACCGACTGAAAAAAAACCGACATATCGAATAATTCGAAAATAGAAATTATTTGAAACCGGTTGGTTTGATGAAATTAAAAAAAAATAGGTTAACCGGTTTCGGCTTTTGAATACACAACCTACACTTCCACTATCATTAATGTGAAATTTAAATAGAACTCTCCATTCGAAAGTTCCATTTCATTTAACATTTGAAACACTGTGCGTCGTTGCCTTCTGTCTGAAAGTCATATGAACAAAATTATTTTATTGTTTTCAAAAAAAAAATTTCCATCAAAATAATAAAAATGTGCAGCCGAAAATCTCATGATCGAAATTTTCATTTGGACTCACAACAAAAATCATTAAAAAAAATTGTTTTGTTTTGTTTAATTAAAGTTTTTTTATTCTTAATAAAATTTGGAAAATTAACAAAAAAATAAAAATAAAAAGACTTAATTGTTGTTAAAATTAAAATAAAAATCTTTAAGAAAAAAAATTATTTATTTAGAATGCATAACAAGAAGAAGAAAAAACAAAAACAAAGAGCACAAGTAGAAGAAGCAGCAGCAGAGGAACAATAACAACAACAAAAATATATAATTAATATTAATATTGTTTATAAATGATATGAATAAATATTTATACCAACAACATTAAAATATATACACACAGAGTCATCATCATCATCACACACACACTAACTCACTCATACTAGTGTATGACATAATAATCACGAGAGACATACAACGATTATCGAGCAAAAGTCATGTGATTGTTTTTTTATTATTATTTTTTTTTAATTTTATTTTTATTTATTTACATTTTGTGCTTGTTTTGCTTGTTTGCCCGCCTGCTTGGCTGGCTGACTGTTTAACTGACTGTTTGGCGGACTGTTTGGCTGACTGTTTGCTTCGCCAGCAAAGAAATCGTTTTGTTCGTTCGCTCGTATCGTACGCTGTCTGATTGTTTGATTTGTTTTTGTTTGGTTTGCATGTGTGTTTGATTTACTGAGTGGCTGGTGGCTGATGCCTGCGTTGTCTGTGTGCACACTTCACCTACCTACCACCAAACACTCTGCTCCTCCACCTCCCCTTTTGCCATTGTTATACACTCATTTCTTTCTTTTTTTCTTGTTTTTCTAAATTTGTAATAATTAAATATTTCTTTTTAAAGGTGAATTTCTTTCCTCCCCCACATTCACCATATGAAAAGTGTTAAAACGCTAAAAATTTATTTCGATATATTTTTATCGATATTCAATGAACCATATTTCCGATATTCATATATCTTTCTGAATTGAATCTGGGAGCACTCTACTGAACCGTTTCTTTCTGATCCTACCGAATTTTTATAGTCGAAAAGTATTAATTATAAAAATCTGAAGAATTATTACAGTTATACTCATGGAATTTAAGTCCAATCACTTTTACAAGGAACAATTTACCAAAGCAAAATGTAGGTTGGAAAGAATTAATGGATCCAGTAGCCATAATTTAATGTAAATCATTCGCCCAAAATACTTTGTGTTAATGACAAAGTAACTGTAAACATGACGTTACCTGGACCACACGTCAAAATATAAAATAAATTGAATGTTAAATGATCGGGATAGAAAATCGAACAGGATATTTGCGTGAATTAAAATCAATTTTTATCTGTTCCCTCAAAATCAGCGATCAGATTCTGTCTCAAAATTTCGAAACCACTTTAGAATAATCCGGCAAAGATCTTGACTATATGAAGAGCAGTTTAATTGATTAGATGCTATGGAATAGGAGTAAAGCAGGACAGTTCAACCTAGAAAACTGGCCCAAAACGGTTTAAGACTTGATAATGAGTAGACGGAACTGTTGGTCGTTAAACCGTTTGTCTCGGAAATCATACTTCCATATAGAATAGTTTAGAATAGTTGACAAAAGCATGACATTCTAACCTAAAAAACGTTAGAAAATATAACGTTTGGTGATTAAAAGTTCAAACATCATTATAATCTCTCGAGAGCGAGTTTTCGTGCGCTGAACTTTGTTATTACTGACGGCTTTTTGATAAGTAAAAATACTAGAAAATTAATTCTTCTACACATTAACTTCGTTAGAAGTTATGGAAATAAGAGAGAAAGAAATATCCTCCATTTCTGTGCTGTTTCTATCCCTTTGAGACTTTCCCAACTTTCTCTCTCTCTTTTTCACTCTCTCGCACTGTTCTTATCTGGTCAATGAACTATGAAAGAGTTGTTTTTCACCCTCTCAATAACTATGATTTGATTTGTAGATCGAATTTTATTCTCGGTCTCTCTCGAGAACGAATTTTCGTGTGCCGACCTCAGCGATTAAGGTAATTTTTTATATATAAACTCTAAATAAAATCTCATCTACACAATAACTTTAATTAAAGTTGAGGAAATTATGAAGAAGAGGGCCCTTCCTATTTGTGTTGTTCCTATCAACATCTTGGTTGTGCCTTGCTCATCTTTCAGTGTTGTTTCTCTTCCTCTCTCTCTTTGTCTTTGTTAGTCGTAATTTACATAATTTTTCCAATTTCCAAAACGTCAATGCTGGAATAAGGTACATCGATTGCTTTCTGTTCCACTGTTCCTTTCTACTCTCTGTATTTTATTGCTCCTAATCTGCATGATTTGACGGAACTTCAAACGTCAATAGTGAAAGATTTGCCTTCACTGTCAATGACTTTAATTGATTTGATTTTAACCACAATCGTAATTCTCATAAGATCGTACTTCTTCTTAAGATCCAACTTAACTGTAAAAATTAGATTCTTATTAATACGAATTCTCAAGTTGTGTAAAAAGACTCCGTTTAAAGCAAATCATACAAGATGATAATAATGACCCAGTGTGCACCGCTGTAACAAGTGATGCCGCGACTGTGAAGTGTTACTTCTTAAAGAGATTTTAGAAAGTTGTTTCCTAGAAATTATTTTTTCCTGAGTGTTAGGGCCGGGCATATGACTACTGTTTTCCCGTTTCGTTACAACGGCGACAATGATCATTGAAGTATGTTTTGTAAGTATTCCCAAAACTTTATGTCCTGCTGACACTAGTGGCGAAATATTCTTATGACTGTAAGGGAATCAGTTAGTTCATCCAACTCTACAGTTCTTTTTGTGCCTTCAATTTAGCTACAAATATTTAAGTCTCCGATTTGGTTACTCTTTTTCCACTCACTTATGGAGGATAATCAGAATTCTGGCATTTTCACTTGTTCTCGATTCCAAAAATTATTATTCAAACTACGTTTTGGCAGTTTTTCCAACTGAGACTATTTTGATAAATTAGATCCATAATGCTTTGTAAACATTTTCAGCAATACAAAAACCAAGTCCTTAACCATCTCATCCACCTTTATGTATTTCGAAAGGAGGCAACTTCGTTTGCGTAATAACCCCACGACCACAAAATGGGTAGTGAATTACAATGACATTTATCACTTTAAGGAGTAAAGCAAGGAGGCAGGTGTGCCCTTATTATATAATAAGAAGAGATGAAAAAGATGAAACAATAGTTCATTTTCCAGGCCAAATCCATGTTAAAATTACTAATCGGGAACTAAGTGAATTCTAATTCGATACAGTGATCAAAAACTGTTGGGTTCTTACATCTGTTTAAATCATGTTTGTGTGTGTGATAAATGGTGTGGTGTATAAATGTAAATAGAAGTATGAAGTAATAAAAATAATTATAAATAATAAAAGTAAAAATAATTAAAAAAAAATAAATATTCTTTATACTAAATTACACAAATCGACCGAGAGATGGAACGAACAACAACATCATGGAAAAATTTATTATGGAAAAATAAAGATTTGAATTTAATGTACACATTTTACATACACAGAAGAACTTTATTTATTTGTTAAGACAATAAATAATAATAAGAAAATATTTCAAAAAATATTGTTAAAATAACAAATTGACAGACAGTAAATTTTATGTATCAATAAGGTTGTATTGAATTTGTCTTGTCTTGTTTGATATTACAATTGATATTATTTTGACAGGTTTTAGCTGTCAAAAATATAGTTATCGAACATAAACAATAAATGTTATCACAGACATGTTAACAGAGAACAGACAGATTTCCAACCAGACAAGAGCTTCGTACATCAAGCCAATATCCTGTGCATCATAAAAGAATTATTACTTGAAAGACATACTTCCCCTAAACTTGCTGTTTACAGCTTTCAACAAAGCCTTCGCTAATGTAAGAGGAACTGATATATGGAGGAAAGCATTGAGAATGAAAAGGAATACTCCAGACGATAATATAAATTATGAGCAGAACTAGGAAGGAAGAAGTTTCATAATGGCCATCACTGCAAATAAATGCTGGAGTTAAACAAGGATGAACCCTAACACCGTAGCTATTCATATGTTATTAGGGGTCATTCTTGTGATGTGTATTCAGAGTGAAGAAAAATCACATGGAGTCTCTCACGTGGACCAGAAGATTTGGATTGTGTAAGCCAAATTAGAAGACTTGGGATAACTGAAAAAGCAATGTTGAGATGTTGAGAGTCCATAATGTAAGCATAGGTGGCACGAACAACTAGTCGAGTTAGTAGAAGGGAAGAATATTAAGTGAAATCAGCATTCGAATGACTACAATCAATATGAAGATGCTTCAAAATAACCCGATTAACAAAGCTCAGAATATTCTCTATTCTATGGAAGTTATAGTTGTTTAGTATGGAAAAGCTTCACGCAAAAACTACAAGTTTTGATCAATGAGAACCTCGGAATTATATGCAGAATGTTCTCACCTTTTTGCATTAACAATATAGATCTCCGATGAGGAACCCCTAATAATCCAAATTAAATGAGGAAAATGGAGATGAACTGAATCTGAATAACGTTTGAGTGCAATCCAATCAAGGTTCAAAAAATCGTGGTTGGCTAAAAACAATTGAAGACGTTCAATACTTCAAAACTGAGGCAAAGCAATTTTACATAGGAAGATCTTATATAAGATGAGAGTCATAGGAAAAACAGTGCATTATGATTTTTGATTTATCAACCCCACAGTCCAGATCTTGAATCATTTGACTACTGTGTTTTTGATCGTTTAAGAACGATTTTATGGGAAAAGGTTTCACATCAAATCAGGGCTTAGAAATGGCACTAAATCATTTTGAAAAACTGTAGATGGGAATTTCTGCTACAATCACCGTTTAGTTCAGAGCTTAAACATTCTGATTATCATCTGTTCTGATCTGATCGATGCAGAACACTCTCACTTAACTCACTGTTTAAGAAATAGTGGATCTTGAACGTTCTAACTACAGTCTGCTTTGATCGATACAGATCGTTCTTACTGGAATACGTTTATATCAAAACAGGGTATCAAAACTTCTCTTGATTCATTCCTTTGGCCCACAATCGTTTTGGAAACTCTCTTTTTTGATCGTTTAAGAACGATTTTATGGGAAAAGGTTTCACATCAAATCAGGGCTTAAACAAATTGGCTTCATTCATTGTTCATTTTCTGATACAACCACCGTTTAGTTCAGAGCTTAAACATTCTGATTACCATCTGCTCTGCTCTGATCGATGCAGAACACTCTTACTTTTCAATCCTTCACATCAAATTATGATATCAAAAATTGACTTGATGCTTTTTATTGATGCGAAAACTATTTGAAAAAAGAGTGGATCTTGAACCTTCTAACTACCATCTGCTTTGACCGTTACAGAACAGTCTTACTGGAATACGTTTCCATCAAAACAGGTTATCAAAAATTGTCTTGATTCATTTCTTTCGCCCACAATCGTTTTGGAAAACATTGGAGGGGAACTTTTGATTTGAACTTTCGCTATTGATTGATGAATGCAGAACGCTCTCACTGGAATAGACTTCACATGAAAACAAGATATTAAAAATTTATTTTGTTTTAACCTTTTTGACGAGGAATCCAAAATGCTTCCACAAGACTTATGGTTTAATAATATTTCCTGCATTCAGAATATCATGGACCCACTGTATTTAAAAGGTTAATTGAATACGTTTTAAAAAAGTTTCCTCAAGAAAATTTTTGAGTCATAAATTTATTGAAACATTTTTGAAGATGTTTTTGTTGTTTTAGATAAAAACGAATTTTAAATATAAAAAAAATTAATTTAAGTTGTAAATAATTTAATTTTTAATTTCAAAATAATAAAAATAAATATAAATCATTAGATTTTCTTTACAAAAAAAGATTAGATAAAAATAAATTAAATAAATTTAATTTTCAATTAAAAAGAAATGAAAAAATTATAACAATTAAAAAAAACTAATAATTTTTAAAAATTATTTAATTTAATTTTTTTTATAAATTCCAGATTTTTCTTTCCGAAAAAAACACTTGTGTTTAAATAAAATAATGCGCAAGTTGAAAATTCGATACAAACCAGAGAAAATAAAGTTCTCCAGCGTTAAATGGTGACAAATAAATTTATAAATATAAAATATGTTTTAAAAAATACGCATAAGCGTTAAGTAAATAATAAAAATTATTAAAGAACATTATTGTTTACAATTTACAAGCGAAAAATAAACATGAATAAATTGTATTATCAAAATAATTTTAATGTTAATTAGTTAAATAAATAAATAAATATTTAAACATGAAAATCCCCATATATTTTATTAATTTGTTTGTTTCTTTTTTTTGCAGCGACAAAAGACAAAATGAAGCCGCCTTTTTAGTTCTATAATTCTGCAGGCGTTTTGTTTGCAATATTAATAATAAAAAAAAATTCCGAAAATAAAGAAAAATATGTTAAGCAAACATATTAAAATTAAAAATTTATTACACAAAAATTTACTTAAAAAATTTTTTACAAAAAAAGTGTACAGTTTATAAGTGTACAGCTGCCTATACTTGGTTAATTAAGACATATACATATTGTCTATTTTTAATATATTCAATCTGAAGAGATATTTTTACCATTTTTTTATTTATTTTTGAAACAATAATTAAAAAAGAAGTGTACAGCTGTTTATTTTTTTAATAAATTAATATATGTAGATAGTGTTTTGGAGGATAAATCTAAAAAAAAATGGAGTCACCAATGCTAAATACATAAATAATAACTTAAAAGCTTTTAAAAAAGGTGTCACCTTAGCTTAATACTCAAATAATTAATTAAAAAACTTTTACAAAAAAAGTAAACAGTTTATAAGTGTACAGCTGTCTATACTTGGGTTATTAATACGTATACTTATTGTTCATTTTTAATATGTTCAATCTAAGGAGAGGTTACTATTTTATATTATTTTATTAAACAATAATTAAAAAGAAGTGTACAGCTGCTTATTTTTTAAAAAATTAAGTAGAGTGTTTTGGAGGATTAATCTAAAAAAATGGAGTCACCAATACTAAATACATAAATAATAACTTAAAAGTAATAACTTAAATGGCTTCTTCTTAGTTTTAACATAAAAATATATAAATTTTATGAAAACTCTTCTTAACACTTAACAAGCAACCAATTGACAGGAAAAAGTGTACAGCTTGATTAGTCTTAATTAATTAATATGTGTTCATATGTGTACAACCGTAATACTTTGTTAATCAATCCATATTTAGGATGATAAATCTGAGGAAATGATTTAATCATTTTTTATACTTTTTTAAAGCAACAAATTTAAAAGAGAGAAGTGTACAGTTGCCTTGTCTTAATAAATCAATATATGTATATATTGTTTATAAATCGTATGTTTAATCTAAAGAATTGGTTTAACATATTTCCTCATTAGTTATAACATCAACAATATTTCAAAAAAAGGGTCTACAGCTTTAAAATGTACAGCTGCTTATACTTCATTAATTAATAAATAATAAGAACATAAATTATTCATAAAAAGAAGGATTAATTTGAACAGATGGTTGAAACCTTTTTTATTACTTTTCATATCAAAAGTTTAAAAAGAAGTGTACAGCTGCCTATTCTTCATAAATTAATTTATATTTATCTAAAGACAAAGTGCGTTCCTCATCTATGATTTTTTAACAGTCATGTGTGTCATGGATTTTTTTAATTTCATCTCAAAATTGAAGCTTCAGCATGTCTGACACAATTATTAATATTTTAATCGTCATTAAATCTTTAATTACTTAACACAATTTTATTTATAGAGGTCAGCATTTATTATAGTGTTTAAACAAAACCACAACTACAAAGTTAAGTTTAAGTTTTAAGTTTAAAATTACATACAATTAATTTAACCCACATTATTTTTATTAAATTTACATATTAAAATACATTAAGAGAAACAAAATACAGTGATCTACAACAGTATACAATCACTTTCCAGCAGTTTTTGGCTGAATGTTTTGAACTTTGTTCCGACCCTGTATGAAGAGCTTATTCTTAGAGGAAACTATTCACAAAATGTGTTCATTCGTTCGATGACACTTCATTCAAGATTTAAATTGCACTCTTTTTCCATTACCCCACTTGAGACCTTATGGCATCCATAAAGCATCTCCATGTAGTGGTATAGTGGTTAATCTACAAGCCGAACATACAAGACACACATGCTTATCTACAAGCCGAACAGGCTTAACAGCAAGCCGAGTCCCATAACATGCTACAGCAGAACAATCAAATAAAAAATCACGCAAAACAAAATATTTCAACGAAAGGCGACAGAGGAGAACGTTTTCTTTGAAAATAGGAGTCTCTATTAGAGTTCACAATGTGCACCCTAGGAAACCGACCTGGCCTGACTTAGCATCCTGTCCTATCACTCTCAAATGATACAAAAACAATAATGTGTTAAGGGAAATCCTCCCTTTCTATTGGGCGTTTGGTAAAAGAGAATTGGAGAGCACAAAAAAAGTTTCTTGTAGTTGACGTTCCTTGTTCGAGCAAAGGGACAAAAAGTTCTTCAAGGGTTTCCGAAAAAGGTTTAAAATTTCATCACTAGTTACTAAAACCACAAAAACTTTCCATAACAATTGTATCTCCGTATGGGAAAGATCCGAATTACAATCGGCCAAAGAATGTCAACCCAGTGTCAGCTGTATCAAACGAAAATTGTGAAAAAAAGCCAAACAGCCAGGGTATATCACGATGATTCCAGTTACTCCAGATAACAACATATACCTCGTATAGGAAGGAGGGGTCTTTGATTCCTTGGTTAAAAGTAATATCCAAATTTAAAAAGAGTGCATGTGGTAAATTCGTGAAAACCCCGGACAAAGTAAACGAATACCGCTATGCGACGCTTTAACATTAACCAATACGTAAAAGCGAGACGAAAGCAAACGAGTACAGCCAGAGCTCCTTTAAGAGATAACGATGATGACGCGTTAGGCGTTTACTCATTCCAGAGCTTCTCTACGATTGCAAAAGAGAACTATCGGGTACAGCCGAACTATTACTACAACCCTACAAAAAAGTTTTTGCTTTTGAAAGCGGAAATTCTTTATTATTTCTTAATTTATAGTGTGGAGGGTATAAAGATTCTGTAAAGCTGCCTCCAAAACATAAATAAAACCTTGACATTTTTTTGTTTGAATACCCCATTTTGAATAAGCCATTTTGAAAATCCACCATTTAGAGAGTCGGCAAATAAATTGGAAAAACATCTCAAGAAAGTCTCTGTAAATCTTCCTCTATTTTTCATATAAAGAATATATATATTTTT
>PYHX02000413.1:6540198-6627191 GCA_004302925.2 Cochliomyia hominivorax
CGTGTTTCAAATGAAAAATTAATGTTAATAAATCTGTCACTTCCGAAGGACTAAACCGATTTCAATGAAATTTTTATATTTGTGACAGTAGAAAAGAAGACGATTTTAAATTGGGTTTAGGTTGGACATTGTGGATCTTAAGATCTTAACTTAGGATCCTGTGCCAAAGTTAGTCACCTCGTGTTTTAGAGTAAAAAACTTGCAGAAATCGATTCACTCATTGCGGAATATACAAAATAATGAAACTGACTTCCAATAAAAACCGATTAACCGACTGAAAAAAACCGACATATCGAATAATTCGAAAAAAGAAATTATTTGAAACCGGTTGGTTTGATGAAATTAAAAACAAAATAAGTTAACCTTTTTCGGCCCTTGAATACACAACCTACACTTCCACTATCATTAATGTGAAATTTCAATAGAACTCTCTATTCGGAAGTTCCATTTCATTTAACATTTGAAACACTGTGCGTCGTTGCCTTCTGTCCGAAAGTCATATGAACAAAATTATTTTATTGTTAAAAAAATAAAAAATAAAAAAAATTTCCATCAAAATTATAAAAATGTGCAGCCGAAAATCTCATGATCGAAATTTTCATTTGGACTCACAACAAAAATCATTAAAAAAATTGTTTTGTTTTGTTTAATTAAAGTTTTTTTTATTCTTAATAAAATTTGGAAATTAACAAAAAAATAAAAATAAAAAGACTTAATTGTTGTTAAAATTAAAAATAAAAAATCTTTAAGAAAAAAAATTATTTATTTAGAATGCATAACAAGAAGAAGAAAAAACAAAAACAAAGAGCACAAGTAGAAGAAGCAGCAGCAGAGGAACAATAACAACAACAAAAATATATAATTAATATTAATATTGTTTATAAATGATATGAATAAATATTTATACCAACAACATTAAAATATATACACACAGAGTCATCATCATCATCACACACACACTAACTCACTCATACTAGTGTATGACATAATAATCACGAGAGACATACAACGATTATCGAGCAAAAGTCATGTGATTGTTTTTTTTATTATTATTTTTTTTTAATTTTATTTTTATTTATTTACATTTTGTGCTTGTTTTGCTTGTTTGCCCGCCTGCTTGGCTGGCTGACTGTTTAACTGACTGTTTGGCGGACTGTTGGCTGACTGTTTGCTTCGCCAGCAAAGAAATCGTTTTGTTCGTTCGCTCGTATCGTACGCTGTCTGATTGTTTGATTTGTTTTTGTTTGGTTTGCATGTGTGTTTGATTTACTGAGTGGCTGGTGGCTGATGCCTGCGTTGTCTGTGTGCACACTTCACCTACCTACCAACAAACACTCTGCTCCTCCACCTCCCCTTTTGCCATTGTTATACACTCATTTCTTTCTTTTTTTCTTGTTTTTCTAAATTTGTAATAATTAAATATTTCTTTTTAAAGGTGAATTTTTTACCTCCCCCACATTCACCATATGAAAAGTGTTAAAACGCTAAAAATTTATTTCGATATATTTTTATCGATATTCAATGAACCATATTTCCGATATTCATATATCTTTCTGAATTGAATCTGGGAGCACTCTACTGAACCGTTTCTTTCTGATCCTACCGAATTTTTATAGTCGAAAAGTATTAATTATAAAATCTGAAGAATTATTACAGTTATACTCATGGAATTTAAGTCCAATCACTTTTACAAGGAACAATTTACCAAAGCAAAATGTAGGTTGGAAAGAATTAATGGATCCAGTAGCCATAATTTAATGTAAATCATTCGCCCAAAATACTTTGTGTTAATGACAAAGTAACTGTAAACATGACGTTACCTGGACCACACGTCAAAATATAAAATAAATTGAATGTTAAATGATCGGGATAGAAAATCGAACAGGATATTTGCGTGAATTAAAATCAATTTTTATCTGTTCCCTCAAAATCAGCGATCAGATTCTGTCTCAAAATTTCGAAACCACTTTAGAATAATCCGGCAAAGATCTTGACTATATGAAGAGCAGTTTAATTGATTAGATGCTATGGAATAGGAGTAAAGCAGGACAGTTCAACCTAGAAAACTGGCCCAAAACGGTTTAAGACTTGATAATGAGTAGACGGAACTGTTGGTCGTTAAACCGTTTGTCTCGGAAATCATACTTCCATATAGAATAGTTTAGAATAGTTGACAAAAGCATGACATTCTAACCTAAAAAACGTAAACGTTTGGTGATTAAAAGTTCAAACATCATTATAATCTCTCGAGAGCGAGTTTTCGTGCGCTGAACTTTGTTATTACTGACGGCTTTTTGATAAGTAAAAATACTAGAAAATTAATTCTTCTACACATTAACTTCGTTAGAAGTTATGGAAATAAGAGAGAAAGAAATATCCTCCATTTCTGTGCTGTTTCTATCCCTTTGAGACTTTCCCAACTTTCTCTCTCTCTTTTTCACTCTCTCGCACTGTTCTTATCTGGTCAATGAACTATGAAAGAGTTGTTTTTCACCCTCTCAATAACTATGATTTGATTTGTAGATCGAATTTTATTCTCGGTCTCTCTCGAGAACGAATTTTCGTGTGCCGACCTCAGCGATTAAGGTAATTTTTTATATATAAACTCTAAATAAAATCTCATCTACACAATAACTTTAATTAAAGTTGAGGAAATTATGAAGAAGAGGGCCCTTCCTATTTGTGTTGTTCCTATCAACATCTTGGTTGTGCCTTGCTCATCTTTCAGTGTTGTTTCTCTTCTCCTCTCTCTCTTTGTCTTTGTTAGTCGTAATTTACATAATTTTTCCAATTTCCAAAACGTCAATGCTGGAATAAGGTACATCGATTGCTTTCTGTTCCACTGTTCCTTTCTACTCTCTGTATTTTATTGCTCCTAATCTGCATGATTTGACGGAACTTCAAACGTCAATAGTGAAAGATTCGCCTTTCCTGTCAATGACTTTGATTGATTTGATTTTAACCACAATCATAATTCTCATAATCTACTTCTTAGACTACTGTAAATTAATTCTTTAAACGAATCTCAAGTTGTGTCAAAAGACTCCGTTAAAGCAAATCATACAAGATGATAGTAATGACCCAGTGTTCACCGCTGTAACAAGTGATGCCGTGGACTGTGAAGTGTTACTTCTTAAAGAGAGTTTAGAAAGTTGTTTCCTAGAAATTATTTTTCCATGATTGTTAGGGCCGGGCATATGACTACTGTTTTCCTCGTTTCGTTACAACGGCGACAATGATCATTGAAGTATGTTTTGTAAGTATCCTAAAACTTAATATCCTGCTGACACTCGTGGCGAAATATCCTTATGACTGTAAGGGGAATCAGTTTACTTCATCCAACTCTACAGTTTGTTTTTTGTGCCTTCAATTTAGCTACTAGTGTTTAAGTCCCCGATTTGATTACTCCTATTCCACTCACTTATGGAGGATAATCAGAATTCTGGCATTTTCACTTGTTCTCGATTCCAAAAATTATTATTCAAACTACGTTTTGGCAGTTTTTCCAACTGAGACTATTTTGATAAATTAGATCCATAATGCTTTGTAAACATTTTCAGCAATAGAAAAGTCAAGTCCTTAACTATCTCATCCACCTTTATGTATTTCGAAAGGAGGCAGCTTCGTTTGCGTAATAACCCCACGACCACAAAATGGGTAGTGAAATACAATGACATTTATCACTTTAAGGAGTAAAGTTGGGGGGGGGAGCAGGATGTGGGCAAAATGTCCTTATTGTATAATAAGAAGAGACTAAAGATGAAACAATAGTTTATTTTCCAGGTCAAATCCATGATAAAATTACTAAACGGGCACTAAGTGAATACTAATTCGATACAGTGATCAAAAACTGTTGGGTTCTTACATCTGTTTAAATCATGTTTCTGTGTGTGTGTGTGATAAATGGTGTTGGTATATAAATGTAAATAGAAGTATGAAGTAATAAAAATAATTATAAATAATAAAAGTAAAAATAATTAAAAAAATAAATAAATATTCTTTATACTAAATTACACAAATCGACCGAGAGACGGAACGAACAACAACATCATGGAAAAATT
The DNA here is from genome assembly GCA_004302925.2 of Cochliomyia hominivorax. NCBI lineage: Eukaryota > Metazoa > Arthropoda > Insecta > Diptera > Calliphoridae > Cochliomyia > Cochliomyia hominivorax. The sequence continues at coordinate 6,544,260 of PYHX02000413.1, forward strand.
TATTATGGAAAAATAAAGATTTGAATTTAATGTACACATTTTACACACACAGAAGAACTTTTTTATTTATTTGTTAAGACAATAAATAATAATAAGAAAATATTTCAAAAAATATTGTTAAAATAACAAATTGACAGACAGTAAATTTTATGTATCAATAAGTTTGTCTTGAATTTGTCTTGTCTTGTCTTGTCTTGTTGATATTACAATTGATATTATTTTGACAGGTTTTAGCTGTCAAAAATATAGTTATCGAACATAAACAATAACATGTTGTCACAGACATGTTAACAGAGAACAGGCAGTTTTCCAACCAGACAAGAGCTGCGTACATCAAGCTAACATCCTGTGCATCATAATAGAATTATCACTTAAAAGACATACTCCCCTAAACTTGCTGTTTACAGCTTTCAACAAAGCCTTCGCTAATGTAAGAGGAACTGATATATGGAGGAAAGCATTGAGAATGAAAGGAATACTCCAGACGATAATATAAATTATGAGCAGAACTAGGAAGGAAGAAGTTTCATAATGGCCATCACTGCAAATAAATGCTGGAGTTAAACAAGGATGAACCCTAACACCGTAGCTATTCATATGTTATTAGGGGTCATCCTTGTGATGTCTATTCAGAGTGAACAAAAATCACATGGAGTCTCTCACGTGGACCAGAAGATTTGGATTGTGTAAGCCAAATTAAAAGACTTGGGATAACTGAAAAGCAATGTTGAGATGTTGAGAGTCCATAATGTAAGCAAAGGTGGCACGAACAACCAGTCGAGTTAGTAGAAGGGAAGAATATTAAGTGAAATCAGCATTCGAATGACTACAATCAATATGAAGATGCTTCAAAATAACCCGATTAACAAAGCTCAGAATATTCTCTATTCTATGGAAGTTATAGTTGTTTAGTATGGAAAAGCTTCACGCAAAAACTACAAGTTTTGATCAACAAGAACCTCGGAATTATATGCAGAATATTCTGAACTAATTACATTAACAATATAGATCTCCGATGAGGAACCCCTAATAATCCAAATTAAATGAGGAAAATGGAGATGAACTGAATCTGAATAACGTTTGAGTGCAATCCAATCAAGGTTCAAAAAATCGTGGTTGGCTAAAAACAATTGAAGACGTTCAATACTTCAAAACTGAGGCAAAGCAATTTTACATAGGAAGATCTTATATAAGATGAGAGTCATAGGAAAAACAGTGCATTATGATTTTTGATTTATCAACCCCACAGTCCAGATCTTGAATCATTTGACTACTGTGTCTTTTGATCGTTTAAGAACGATTTTATGGGAAAAGGTTTCACTTCAAATCAGGGCTTAGAAATGGCACTAAATCATTTTGGAAAACTGTGGATGGGAATTTCTGCTACAATCACCGTTTAGTTCAGAGCTTAAACATTCTGATTATCATCTGTTCTGATCTGATCGATGCAGAACACTCTCACTTAACTCACTGTTTAAGAAATAGTGGATCTTGAACGTTCTAACTACAGTCTGCTTTGATCGATACAGATCGTTCTTACTGGAATACGTTTATATCAAAACAGGGTATCAGAACTTCTCTTGATTCATTCCTTTGGCCCTCAATCGTTTTGGAAACTCTCTTTTTTGATCGTTTAAGAACGATTTTATGGGAAAAGGTTTCACATCAAATCAGGGCTTAAACAAATTGGCTTCATTCATTGTTCATTTTCTGATACAACCACCGTTTAGTTCAGAGCTTAAACATTCTGATTACCATCTGCTCTGCTCTGATCGATGCAGAACACTCTTACTTTTCAATCCTTCACATCAAATTATGATATCAAAAATTGACTTGATGCTTTTTATTGATGCGAAAACTATTTGAAAAAAGAGTGGATCTTGAACCTTCTAACTACCATCTGCTTTGACCGTTACAGAACAGTCTTACTGGAATACGTTTCCATCAAAACAGGTTATCAAAAATTGTCTTGATTCATTTCTTTCGCCCACAATCGTTTTGGAAAACAGTGGAGGGGAACTTTTGATTTGAACTTTCGCTATTGATTGATGAATGCAGAACGCTCTCACTGGAATAGACTTCACATGAAAACAAGATATTAAAAATTTATTTTGTTTTAACCTTTTTGACGAGGAATCCAAAATGCTTCCACAAGACTTATGGTTTAATAATATTTCCTGCATTCAGAATATCACGGACCCACTGTATTTAAACGGTTATTTATTGAATACGTTTTAAAAAGGTTTCCTCAAAAAATTTTTGAGTCATAAATTTATTGAAAATTTTTGAAGATGTTTTTATTGTTTTTAGATAAAAACGAATTTTAAATATAAAAAAATTAATTTAAGTTGTAAATAATTTAATTTTTAATTTCAAAATAATAAAAATAAATATAAATCATTAGATTTTCTTTACAAAAAAAGATTAGATAAAATATAAATTAAATAAATTTAATTTTCAATTAAAAAAAATGAAAAAATTACAACAATTAAAAAAAACTAATAATTTTTAAAAATTATTTAATTTAATTTTTTTATAAATTCCGGATTTTTCTTTCCGAAAAAAAAACACTTGTGTTTAAATAAAATAATGCGCAAGTTGAAAATTCGATACAAACCAGAGAAAATAAAGTTCTCCAGCGTTATATGGTGACAAATATATTTATAAATATAAAATATGTTTTAAAAATACGCATAAGCGTTAAGTAAATAATAAAAATTATTAAAGAACATTATTGTTTACAATTTACAAGCGAAAAATAAACATGAATAAATTGTATTATCAAAATAATTTTAATGTTAATTAGTTAAATAAATAAATAAATATTTAAACATGAAAATCCCCATATATTTTATTAATTTGTTTGTTTCTTTTTTTGCAGCGACAAAAGACAAAATGAAGCCGCCTTTTTAGTTCTATAATTCTGCAGGCGTTTTGTTTGCAATATTAATAATAAAACAAAATTCCGAAAATAAAGAAAAATATGTTAAGCAAACATATTAAAATTAAAAATTTATTACACAAAAATTTACTTAAAAAAAACCTTTACAAAAAAAGTGTACAGTTTATAAGTGTACAGCTGCCTATACTTGGTTAATTAAGACATATACATATTGTCTATTTTTAATATATTTAATCTGAAGAGATATTTTTACCATTTTTTTTATTAATTTTTGAAACAATAGTTAAAAAAGAAGTGTACAGCTGCTTGTTTTTTAATAAATTAATATATATACCCAGTGTTTTGACGGATTAATCTAAAGAAATGGAGTCACCAATACTTAATACATAAATAATAACTTAAAAGCTTTTAAAAAAAGGTGTCACCTTAGCTTAATACTCAAATAATTAATTAAAAACTTTTACAAAAAAAGTAAACAGTTTATAAGTGTACAGCTGTCTATACTTGGGTTATTAATACGTATACTTATTGTTCATTTTTAATATGTTCAATCTAAGGAGAGGTTACTATTTTTTATTATTTTATTAAACAATAATTAAAAAAGAAGTGTACAGCTGCTTATTTTTTAAAAAATTAAGTAGAGTGTTTTGGAGGATTAATCTAAAAAATGGAGTCACCAATACTAAATACATAAATAATAACTTAAAAGTAATAACTTAAATGGCGTCTTCTTAGTTTTAACATAAAAAATATATAAATTTTATGAAAACTCATCTTAACACTTAACAAGCAACCAATTGACAGGAAAAAGTGTACAGCTTGATTAGTCTTAATTAATTAATATGTGTTCATATGTGTACAACCGTAATACTTTGTTAATCAATCCATATTTAGGATGATAAATCTGAGGAAATGATTTAATCATTTTTTATACTTTTTTAAAGCAACAAATTTAAAAGAGAGAAGTGTACAGCTGCCTTGTCTTAATAAATCAATATATGTATATATTGTTTATAAATCGTATGTTTAATCTAAAGAATTGGTTTAACATATTTTCTCATTAGTTATAACATCAACAATATTTCAAAAAAAGGGTCTACAGCTTTAAAGTGTACAGCTGCTTACACTTCATTAATTAATAAATAATAAGAACATAAATTATTCATAAATAGAAGGATTAATTTGAACAGATGGTTGAAACCTTTTTGGTTACTTTTCATATCAAAAGTTTAAAAAAGAAGTGTACAGCTGCCTATTCTTCATAAATTAATTTATATTCATCTAAAGACAAAGTGCGTTCCTCATCTATGATATTTTAAACAATCATGTGTGTCATGGATTTTTTTTAATTTCATCTCAAAATTGAAGCTTCAGCATGTCTGACACAATTATTAATATTTTAATCGTCATTAAATCTTTAATTACTTAACACAATTTTATTTATAGAGGTCAGCATTTATTATAGTGTTTAAACAAAACCACAACTACAAAGTTAAGTTTAAGTTTAAGTTTAAAATTACATACAATTAATTTAACCCACATTATTTTTATTAAATTTACATATTAAAATGCATTTAGAGAAACAAAATACAGTGATCTACAACAGTATACAATCACTTTCCCAGCAGTTTTTGGTGAGTGTTTTGAACTTTGTTCCGACCCTGTATGAAGAGCTTATTCTTAGAGGAAACTATTCACAAAATGTGTTCATTCGTTCGATGACACTTCATTCAAGATTTAAATTGCACTCTTTTTCCATTACCCCACTTGAGACCTTATGGCATCCATAAAGCATCTCCATGTAGTGGTATAGTGGTTAATCTACAAGCCGAACATACAAGACACACATGCTTATCTACAAGCCGAACAGGCTTAACAACAAGCCGAGTCCCATAATATGCTACAGCAGACCAATCAAATGATAAATCACGCAAAACTAAATATTTCAACGAAAGGCGACAGAGGAGAACGTTTTCTTTGCAAATAGGAGTCTCTATTAGAGTTCACAATGTGCACCCTAGGAAACCGACCTGGCCTGACTTAGCATCCTGTCCTATCACTCTCAAATGATACAAAAACAATAATGTGTTAAGGGAAATCCTCCCTCTCTATTGGGCGTTTGGTAAAAGAGAATTGGAGAGCACAAAAAAAGTTTCTTGTAGTTGACGTTCCTTGTTCGAGCAAAGGGACAAAAAGTTCTTCAAGGGTTTCCGAAAAAGGTTTAAAATTTCATCACTAGTTACTAAAACCACAAAAACTTTCCCATAACAATTGTATCTCCGTATGGGAAAGATCCGAATTACAATCGGCCAAAGAATGTCAACCCAGTGTCAGCTGTATCAAACGAAAATTGTGAAAAAAAGCCAAACAGCCAAGGTATATCACGATGATTCCGGTTACTCCAGATAACAACATATACCTTCGTATAGGAAGGAGGGGTCTTTGATTCCTTGGTTAAAAGTAATATTCCAAATTTAAAAAGAGTGCATGTGGTAAATTCGTAAAACCCCGGACAAAAGTAAACGAATACCGCTATGCGACGCTTTAACATTAACCAATACGTAAAAGCGAGACGAAAGCAAACGTAGTACAGCCAGAGCTCCTTTAAGAGATAACGATGATGACGCGTTAGGCGTTTACTCATCCAGAGCTTCTCTACGATTGCAAAAGAGAACTATCGGGTACAGCCGAACTATTACTACAACCCTACAAAAAAGTTTTTGCTTTTGAAAGCGGAAATTCTTTATTATTTCTTAATTTATAGTGGTGGAGGGTATTAAAGATTCTGTAAAGCTGCCTCCAAAACATAAATAAAATCTTGACATTTTTTAGTTTGAATACCCTCATTTTGAAAATCCACCATTTGGAGAGTCCAGCTTATGCTCCCGCAAATAAATTGGAAAATATAAAGAATTATATATTTTTTAATCACTGTATTATGATCAACATACATCGTATATGTATGTTGGTACATTCAATTTATTTCAATTAAGGTCAAAGTTTAAATTATTTAATTTGTATGAGTTTAAAAAAAATTATAATAAATTTAATTATTTTTTATAAAACATTAAAGATGGAACATAAAAGTAATAAAGAAAACTCACCTTAAATAATTTTTTGAATGGATATTTTGATTATAATTAGATTTTTTATTGCTGATACCGCATTTTGTTGTTGTTGAAGTGGCTGAAGTAGCAGAGGCAGCACCAACACTTGAAGATAAAATACTCGCTATCGAAGATGTACGTGACAAGGTGTTTGTTTGAGTTTGATGTTGCAAAGATGTAGTTGATGATGATGATGCTGCTGCAGCTGCGGAAGATGATGAAGTTGATGGCACTGGCGTTGGAGTTGCAGATGATGGAAAAAATAGTTTATTCAGCAAGGCCATAATAATTGTAATTGAAAGTAATTGAATTTATAGTTGTTATTATAATGAGAAGTTTAATATTTGAGACACACTCTCTCTCTCCTCTATCTGTATTTCTTTTTGTAAGTGGGTATGAGAGTGTTGTTTACATAAATAAACAAAAAACTTTACAACCGTTATTTCTCTAAATAATTTAAGTTTTACCAACAAAAGTTGTTTTTATTTTTTGTTTTGTTATTTCTTGTTGCTGTGTTGTTGTATACGTTTCTATGAGTGTGTGTATTATGTCAACAATTAAGTGTTTGACTTTTGTTTATTTGTTTTTTTCTTTTTTTGCTTTAAATGATTAACTTTCTTTAAAAATAATAACATCCACATATTTTTAACCGGTTTCTTTGTTTATATTTACACTTTATTTTATATTTTCTAAATCATTTTTGTTTTATTTAATTTCTTTATGTTAACGGAATGTTATACAAATATTTGTCATTTAGAAAATTATTTTCACACTCATCACTAAAAAAAAATTAAATTTTGTTTACATAAATCAGCACTTTAACCTTTATATTTTTTTCTTTTTTTAAACCCTCCACCACTACAAGTGATGAAGAGGCTATTAATTTTGTCATTGTGTATGTAACGCATCAAATAAAAATCTCGGACGATTTAGCTATTTCCGTCAGTCTATCTATAAAATGAAATTTTGCTATAACTTTAAACAACATGTACTACGTTACCATTCCATTCTTTAAGTGTTCCTGTGTTATATTTAAGAAAAACTTTTATATATCGTTTACGTCTGTGAGTTTGTATGTACGCAACATAACACATTTACTTCACATGCATTTGTGGTGGAGGGTATAGAAGATTCGGCATAGCCGAATAATGCATTCTTACTTGTTTTATTTCCTTTTCTTTTGTTCTTTCAATTTTTAACAACTATTTTCGTATCTTTCTCACTCTTGCTTTTTTATTTTCTTTGATTTATTTATTTTTTTCTTTTTTAACCCATTATGAAATTTATTTTATTTTTTGCAATTTTCTTCTTCACTTTTTTCTATTGATTATATTCTTCACTTTTTCACTTTTATTTTATTGCTTTCCTTTTTATTGAAATTATGTGGAATATTCTATAGGATTTATTTTATAATATTGTTTATATTAAAATTTCTTTATATTAATTATTTAATATATCAATTTCTGTATTAATAATATTTTTCTTAAAAATATATATTTAATATTAAATAATTTATTAATTTTATAGAAAAAATATAATTTTTTTTAAAAACTGCCGCACCAAAATACAAAAATTTTGTCATGTCTTTGTTAAATGAAAACTTGGAGATCACTAAACAATTTTATTTGTGCACAAATAAAATTTTTAATTTGCTCACAAACATATATTTTTTTCTTCTATTCTATTGTATGTGTAGTGGTGGTGTTCGTTTATTTCTTTGTTTAATTATTTTTTGCCAAACGAAGATCGTAATAATCAACAAACAACGAAATACTTTTAGTGTCCCCTTCACAATTGGTATTAATAATTTTGTACTACTGTTTCAGTGACGTGATAAATAAAAAATAGTTTCTCATTCACTCTCTCTTTCTCTCTCTCACATGTTACCCTACTATTTTGCATCTTGTGTGTAAATAACTAGTGTCAACTTTTTGGAAAATACGTACACTTAAAAAAGCGTTTGGATTGTAAAAAATTTTCATAATTAATATTTAATGAAAAATTGGAATAAATTAAGGACTTGATCATGGAAATTTTCATATCCTCCACACCCACAAGTAATGCTGAGGAAGTAAGACATCATTTAAGAACCCATTAAATATATGTTTATATGTTTACATCAATTAAAAAGCTCAATTGATTAAGATGCTGTTGGCACACTGACATCCACAATAACTGACTTAATGAAATGCGACTCAAGTGTTTGTTGTTGTCCTAAAAGCTATCCAATTTTAAATCAGTTCTCGATCAATATCTGAAACAACCTACTAAAACTGAAAATTTTGAAGATAGAATAAACCTAAACTTCCTATTAAATATTCCTGAAATTTGACATTATGTCTGCGAAGTGAAGTATTTTACATAATACCAAAATTTTTGTATTGTTCACTGCCAAGTGGTATCAACTACTGGTGCATGGCTGAAGCAATAATAGAAAAATATTATAGAATAGGTTGTTTGGGATAAGATACAGTGTAGTGTTATTAGCTTACAAACAAAATTTTTAATTTTTTAAGTCTGAGAACTTTATGAGTCTTTTATATTTTCAAACCTGTATTAGCTCTAACTTTTCGTATCAAATAGTACGAGCACTGATCTAAGCGGGCTGTTTTTCTACCTAATGTGATGAGAGCTTTATTTTAAAATGCTTTCTATTTTTTGGTTTAAGAACCATCATGTGGACCATTTCATCTATCTACATAAGGGTTTCTATTAAAAAATAAGTTCCTTCGATACTGTTCTACGTGTTTTGGACCAAGTTGAATTTTGTTGAAAATATTTAATAATAATACTTAAATAAATTTATTAAAGTTTTAAGTGTATTAATAATTTTTTGATCTCACTCTTTAGCTTGACAACCTTTTTATATCATTCTTATTTCTAAAATTAACAAAACGAAAATAAATGAGTTTTTATATCAAAACTTTTAACATCTATATCTAGAAAACTTTCGGAAATTTGTAATTTAAACGCCAAATTGTAATTAAAAACTCTAACTGAGCATTACCGTTTATAAGAAATAGTAAAACAAAGAGAACGAGTACACGAGAAAATAAAAACGAACGCGCCTTCCGGTAAACTTACACAAAAAGTGTATACAAGAAAACAAAAAAATATTTATCTCCACCACAAACAAAACAAAGATAAAATGTCATACATCTGGATTGCATTTTGTTATTTACCTTCCATATACACAAAAACATATATATACGCACTCACTGTTTATACTCTTTGAATGTACGTGCAAACATACTTCCTATATTAACACCCTTTTTTTGACAAAACAATTTTCAATTATTCTATAACAATAATTTTGTTGTTATTTTTAATTTAAGCTTTAATATTTCATATATTCATATATTTCTTTGTTTCTGTTTTTTGTCACGTGCTTTTTAATAAATCATTAAGTCACCAAAACATTATATATTTATTTTTTCTGGTTTCCGTAAAAAAGTTGTTTAACATCTAACAATTTACTTTTTCTGCATTATAACTTTTTCTTATTCTTCTTTTATTTTATTTTTATCTTTTTTTCGTTATAATTAATCACTATTTTTTAATATAACACAACTAATTTATTAAAAATTAATTTGTTTGTTATAAACAAAAGCACTAGTTTTTGCAATTTGTCTGAAAATCTAAAACACAGAGTTGCTATTCAAATTGTTTATGTAGAAGAAAATTTATGCAAAAGAAAGATGAAGAAAACAAATCACTGCGGATTGATAGCTTTATAAAATCAAACCGTAAACTTTTGTTATGTCTTTTTCAGAAAACCGTTTCAATTAAGCTCTTTATAGAAAAATAATACAAAATAAAAATTTTCTACTGCTCTTCAATAGTTTTCGAGTTATACGTATTAAAAGCTCTGATACATAAATCCATTTATCTCGTTTGGTGTTTTGTTGGTTGTAACAATATATATTTAATAGGTAAAGGTTTTGTGAAATTTTACCTTGACCTGGGGAGATGGTCAGAGGTTGACTACCTCAATTTGCGACAGGAGTTGTTAAGAGACCCTTCTTAACAACTTTTCTGATAAAAGTTTTAGCAGAACTGTACGGTTTTTATCAGCCTCCCCTTGCTCGCTTTATGCACATCCCTGGATATCGGCCCTTTTGTTAAAAATTTTACAGTGAAAAAATCAAGAAATAGTTCTTACCTTTTAAGTGGTCATTAAGTGACTCATGTTATATATCGTTCAGCACCTTTCAAATGATGACCATTTTGTTCATGTTGACTGAATACTAAACAATATAAAACTTAATTTACATCAAAAACTCAAGTGCCTATAACTCGAAAGCTGTTAACAGCTTATTTTGGTCCTTAAAACGTGAACGTTTTAATATGGTTAATATAACAGTTAATTCTTTATCAAATACAACTCTGTTTCGAATATAAATGAGACAACTATATAATGACAGCACATAACAAAAAAAAGTTGAAAGAATAATGCATGATTACCAACCTTTACGCAGCCATATTGCTTTTTTAGAAGTCTAAATCCATTGTCGTTTCGTATTCACTCATAGAATTTTCAAAAAATATATATTTAAAAGCATTTAAATATTTAAAAATATATAAAACTAAAAAATAAATAATATATTTAATACTTAACAAAATAAAATTACTAAAAAATCAGCTATAAAATAAAAATTAAAAGAATTTCTTTGTGCATCATAAATCAAAGTGAGTGTAAAGTGTGGTGGCCTTTAATAATAAATTTTGATAAAGCGAATAACTTTGTGGAAAAAAAATATGAAAAGTTCTGTTAAATACGAGTCGAAGTTTAATTGCTATTAAAAAAATGTGTTAACTAAGATTGCAACAGTTTGTGAAATTCCCTTCTAAATTAGTGAATTATTATGTATCCTACGAATAAATTAAAAATTTCTATGTCATTTTGCTGATTTACGCCTTCCATTTTATATTGTATTTTAATCATTTTTGACAAATGGCTGTGGATGGCTGTTTGGTGCTTTGAGTGTTTTTTCTTTTCTTTCATTTCATTATTTTTCTTTTTCATTTCTTTTTCTGTTTTTCTTCGTATTTGTGTGTTTGAATTGCGTGAAGAAGACAAAACATGCATTCCTTTGAAATGAAATTAAAATCAAAACAAAACAAAAAAAATAAAAAACTTCGTTCATTTTTATACCCTCCAACACCACAAGTGTTTCTTACCGTGTGTAAAGCTAATCAGATCCCATAATATAAATATATTCTTGCATCAAACCAAATTTGTTATTGGCGCTTACATCGATGCTAAAAAGAGAAAAATCGGTTTAGTATGTTAAGAGATATAAACCGATATCTGAAGCAACCTCAGGTTATATTATTGTTATTTATAAATCGACAAATTAGAATGAAATTTTACCAAAATTTTAAACTAAATGTACTTCATAACCATTCCAATAATGATCAAAATCGGTTCACTAGAAAAAGGTTATAGTCAAATATATAACTAATATATAGTAATTTTATGATTTATTTAGTTTATATTTTTTGTAAGAATATGTGTATATGTATGTAAGAATCCTAATGTGTTAACTTCACACGCACTTTCGGTGGAGGGTATTATAGATTCGGTATAGCCGAATATATCATTCTTACTTGTATCTTCTTTATTTTTTTTTTTTTTTTTTTTTGGAGCAGAATTTAAGGAAAAAGAAGAAAATTGTTTAAGGTGTATAAAAGAAATAGACAGATGTTTTCATACAAAAAAGAGAGCAGCAACAAGGTTGCTGCATTGCTTTGTTGTTGTTGTTTACAGTGATATTTATGAAAAAAAGTTGTTCAAAATTTTCGTGAAAAAGAAAACAAAATGAAATCTTTCTTTTAAGAAAATCTTTAACATTCAGTTGAATCCTTAAACATCATTTAGTGGTTAATTGTTAAGTGTGTGTGTGTGTTTGTGTATGTGTGTTTGCCAGCCACCTGTCCTTATTTTCGTTATTAATTTTTGTTTTCTATTTAATATTTATATACATTTGTTTTTAGATCATAAACTTGTGCACTAAATACACAAGAACTATATAACACATATTAGACTAAAATGGCTTGTGCTACTTTAAAACGTACTCTTGACTGGGAAGCCTTAAATCAACGTCCTACAAAACGTCGACGTTGTAATCCCTTTGGACAATCTGGCGTCAACGGTTCACCATCACGTTCATCGGCTGGCCATGATAATGTACCTGGTTGCTCAAATTCTCAATCACCTTCAACACGTTTCGTCAAGGAACCACAACCAAGTCCGTTTGCTGAGGCTAATAATCTCTCAAAAATGTCACCAGATAAGATGTCTCAAAATATCCGTGATGAAATCAAAAGATTGCACAGACGCAAACAATTGCCTTTTACCTCGGCCGCTATTGAACGTATGCAAGACTCAGAATCCAGTGGTTCAGAAATGGGACCAGATAGTCCTAGACGTCCAGAAAGCCCACCCAACATGGTCCGTCATCCAGAAAAGGCATTATTTACTTTTAAACAGGTAAAATTAACAAGTATTTTGGATTATGATTTAAAGTTTGTTATTGGAACGTTTTATTTATATTGGAACAGGTGCAATTAATATGTGAACGTATGCTAAAGGAGCGTGAAGATGAATTGCGTGAAAAATATGATGCTGTACTGACTACAAAACTTGCTGAACAATATGATGCTTTTGTTAAATTTACCTATGATCAGATACAAAGACGTTATGAAGCTGCACCCAGCTGTAAGTTTTGTTCTTCTATTTCTTTTTAAGAATTTCATATTTTAATTTTTAGCTTATTCCTTTTGTTAAAAAAAGAATATCATTCCGCAAAAAGAGTAGTGTTCATTGTTTGCAGTGAGCGGCCTCCAAGCATTCATATCGCGGAATTTGAGGCGTCTCTGTGAATGTCGTTCAAAGCTGTCATATACGAATTCTGATCCAAAGAATCTTGCACATACCTAAGTATGATTTGTTCGTTTACACGAAATGCTTAACATTTCATTATGTTCCTTAACTGGAGGGATTTTTGGTTCCTTATGTAGATGGTGAACTAAGGATATTTAAATACAGCCTTTTATGGTTATAAAGGCTGCTTTTTGACAGCTTTGGAAATTTTTCCACTGCGTATCATGTTGCTGTCCCCAATGGAGTAGCATAATTTTTTACTAGAGTCTAACTGCCAGTTTTATAGTATTTTCCTATAAAAGTACTTTAGTTTAGCAGTCTCTATTGTATTATTAATAATGTGTGAATGATTCTTTGTTGTGGATTACCGGTCTGGCATTGATTCCACTAGATTTTTAAAAAGATCGGGATAAATTTCCGTTTAAGTCATTATGCTTTCTGTTTGGACATTATTTGAATAAATTTTATTGGTCATTTATAAGTTCTCCATTGTGTTTCAGTCCGTACTGCAAGCCGTCCAATACTAATTCTGTTGCTTTGTTCGTTTACCCTTTATTTAGCATGTACCGCAGCATTAAAATGATCCATAAAAGAGAGAAGAAAATCTTCCTGCAGTTCGTTATAAGTTGTGTCATTCAGTTTTGTTGAAACAAAACAAATTTTAGATCTGCGAACTGCACTAAATGCTGCCCAAACCATGAAACTACCACCGATGAAATGACGTTTTCAAAAACGATCATCGTTTGATCACAAATTGGGCCAATAAAATAAGTGTGAGTCCACTCCTTCGCCCATTTCTTGTTTTTTCGTAAGAATTTAATTAAAATGATATTCTTTATGGGTTTATTGGGCATTGGCTCACAAATTGGCTTCTTCCACGTTGTGTTTTCATCTCTTTGTAAAATGTAAAAAATGTATATGGACGTCACAGGACAATTTAGTTTATTTTTTAGGATTTAAATTGTTACGTTAATCTGTAAATACCCAACACAAATGTATTTTGCGTTTGTGGTGAAATTTGTAACCATTCGACTCATAATCACTCTCTGAGTCAATTTAACGATATCCGTCTGTCTGCCTAGCTGGCTGGCTACATGTCATTATAAACATTGTGAACAGTCTACAGGTCGCAATTTTTGAGATATCTCGATAAAATGTGAAACATATTATTATTTTTGCCCAAGAAAGAAGCCTATCGGTCCAATATTTCAGGTAACTCCCACACAAATGTCTTTTTATGAGCTTTAAAGTTCTATTTTAACAAAAGTTGGCAAAAAAATCATAAATTTCACATAAATGTCACAATAATGTATTGGTTATACGAGGGTCGTTAATGAATTTTGGTAGCTACAAATTAGAACTAACAATTTGGTGTAGTTTTTACTTGTTTTAAGTTAATGTTTACAAGTAAATAAGTTGTGAGATCGAAAAATTCTTAACATACATCTAAGTTGATGAAAACGAAAACACTAAACCTTTTCCAAAAAGTTCTTGGAATGGCAAGCAATATACAGTTGTCGCAATGAGTTCTATAAATACCGGAATTTGCATCAACAAATGTTTACAAGAACAAGTTGCTTTCATTCATAAGACTTCATTATGTGTCCACTTGAATTGAAGAGCAAAAAAAAGGGTCAAAAAGTGTGATCGATTTTAAACAGACCATATTCGAGCAAAGTGGCAGAAAGCTCCATAAAAACGTTAATAGAAGTTTGTCTAAAAAGAATCAACAGTAGCAATTAAAACTCAATTTGTTATAATAATTTCAATCAAATAAAAAAATAGTAATTACGTTTTTGTGAACATGTTTATGTATGTTTAGGATTCTTCGACATCACTCCCTAGAAGTGTCAGACTTTCTACTCGTTTTAAGTTAATGTTTAACATAAATTAAAATACAATTTAATCTAATGCATATTTTTAAATAATTATCTTTCAGATCTATCATAATTCGGACCTCAGGCATACAATAAGTTCGTAGAAGCTAAGGATTTTTTTATTTTTCCAGTCTTCACACTTTACAACACATTTATAATTTTCAACAAATCTGCGTTCATTTCTATCACGCTGTTATAGTTTTTCCCCCTTTTTTCATTTTCTTTTATAATTTATCAATTATATTTTAATCTCTTTTGCCAACTTGAGTTTTTTTCCATGCAAAACAAATTGTCAACTTAATAATTTTTGCAGAAAAAAATGAAAAAACAATAATAATAATAAAAAATATAATATTAATTTTATAAATAATTCAAAATGACACCTCATTATACCTGCAGGTAAATCGTAAAAAAAAACATTAGCATACCAATAATTATTTTTTAATATATTAAAACTAAAAATAAATAAATTAATTAATAACAAATAAACAAAAAATAATATAAAAAATTACTATACTGCTACAATTTGAATGATTAAAACAAGAACATCAAAGAATTATATATATAAAACTACAAAAACAAATAATTTATATATATAAAATTATAAAAAATATATATATAATTTTAGTAATAATAATAATAATAAAAAACAACAACAACTATAACAACAAACAACTATATAATTAATATGTGGATAAAACAAAACAAATTGCATACTATTTATATATACACACACACAAACATATATATAAAAGAAAAAAAACAAATACAAAACAAACAAAAAATAACAGTAAATTCTAAAATATAATGACAAATACAAAAACAAAACACATGAAGTGCTGATCTACTGTTAAATTTTGAAATTTCTAAAAAAAAGAAAAGATACATGTAAAAATTCTATATTCGGCTATGACGAATCTTCAATACCCTACACCACAAATGCTTGTGAAGTAAATACATTACACACTCACACAGACACTTACAGATGAATACAATACACTAGAGCTCTGACATGCGTCGTCCCGATTTGCGTTACTTTTTAAGAAAACTTGAAGCACCTACAACAGAGCCAGTGGTAAGATAAATCAATTAACTGAAATTGTCACACTACTCCAATACAAAGAAGATACTATAGCAAGAAATCCCTCAGTATATCACTGAGCAAGACGTAATAAAAATTAAAGCTTTTTCTCTTCAATACTGCATCTAATAATGACGGAAATTCTAATGACTTTGAAGCCAATAAGGTTTTTTATATTTTTGGCTATAACTTTTTTTCTACTGAACCATTAATGTAGTTTAATTTTAGGGCAAAAAATTTAATTCAAACTTTTGGAGAATTGTGTGAGAATTCTTCGAAAGTTCTTCGCTTCAACTTAGAGGTTGTCTTAGATATCGGTCTTTATCCTTTAATCTACTAAACAATTTTGCTGGTTTAAAATAGGAAACATTTTCGGACTATACCAAATATGACCGAACAATAGACGGTCATAGCTAAATCGACTCAGATTTTGATTTGATGCAAAATATATATTTACATTATATATAAAATGATTCCTTCTAAATGTTACACACGGAATGACATTGTTAATATACCCTCTTCACAACTTGTGATGGTGGGGGGTAATCAAATAAATCAATAGGAAATAAATAAAAACAAATTTCATATTTTAACAGTAGCAATCTTAATCTTATTCTCAATTTATATACAAAATTAAAAAAAAAGAGAAAAAAGAAGAATATAAAAATAATTAAACTTTACATAAGAAAGAAATAAACCTCAAGCCTCCACACAAAGTGAAATAAAAATAATAAAATAAAATAAAATTGAAATTAATCTTAAAACAAATAACAAATAAAATAAAATTAGTTTTATAGTTTAACTTATAAATATAAAATAAATTATTGGTAAATTCTTATTTTTATTAAAAAAATAGTGAATTTAACTAAAAAAAATATACAGTACCGAGCAGATAAAACACAAAAACCAGGATCATATCAACTTTAATGATGTTTCTTTTGAAACTTTTATTATAAAAAAAAATTTGGTCCTGGTGTTGCGTTTTTTCTGCTCGTTACTGTAGTTTGTTCAAAAAAAATGCTAATTTTTAATTTTATTTCATTGTTTAGTTAAATTTATTAAAGTTTTCATTGAATTATAATTTCTTAAAATCATAATTATTATTAAAATTAATTTTATAGCTGCTCTTTGTTTTTTTTTTTACAAAAAGAAAAAAAATTATATAAATTTTAAGTAGTTTGAAGATTTTCTTATTTTTTTGTCATAAAATTTAAAAAAAATATATTTTATTATTAAAAGTAAAACATTTATTTCTACTTTAATAATACTTTATGATTAGAAAAATGCCATTTTTATAACTAAAATAATAAAAAATAAAGAAAAACAAATTTGAAAAATAAAAAAAAAAAATTGAAATAAAAAAAAATTCATAAAATTAGAAATGAAATAATGCTGTAGTTTTCTTAAAATGGTTTATTTATACATAAGTTAAAGATTCCCAAAGCTTAGACGTATTCCTAAGTAAGCCACCTCTTATAAATTGTGACAAACTTAACTTTTTATATACGCAAATTAACAAAAGTCACCATAATAATTTTTCTTCCAATAACCTTTAGAAGTGAGCTCGAAAAATTCTTAACATACCATTTTTTTCATTTGACTAAAATTATTATAATTTACAAAATAAAGTATATATTTTTAAAATCTATCAATTTTTGAAACATCTTTTTAATAAGAGCCTAATTTCTCCGCTGGCCTTTGCTCCCGGCAGATTAGAGGATTTGCTTCTCTTAGTACAAATACCCACCTTATTGTTCCTGTACCACTCAAGGGATTGTTATCCATTGTGTCAGTGTTCCAAGTCAAGCCAAAAATATGTGGACACATTATAAAGTCATATGAATAGAAGCTGCCTTTTTTGTAAACAATCAATGATGTAAATTTCGGTATTTATAAATCCCGTTGCGATACCAAAAAACTTTTGGGGAAATTTTACTGCTTTTGGGTTATAAACTTCAACATGCCCTCGAGCATCAGCAACATAAAATTAAAAATTATTAGTAGAATTACTGTCAGGAACTTTTTGAGCCTTGTATGTTTTTAAACCTGCGTTAGCTTTAAGTTTTTGTACCACATAGTCCGTGCACTTAGCTAACCTGACTTTTCTCCCATTTTAGGTGTTGGGAGCTTATTTTTTTGGCTTCCCATTCCATCCCATTCCTTCTACCTAAACCAGATTTTCTATCAAGAGACAAATTCTCCCGCTACTGTTTATAACTTGACCAATATTTATGTAGAACCAAGATGGGGTTTGTTGAAAATATTTATTAATTTTTGTTTGTACATTGGTACAGGTGTTAACCCGTACTATACGTCGAGAGTTAAATGTGAACCAAACGAAACGGCACAAAAATAAAGGAGCAGATTTTTGGGATAGCGTAATATTCCGAGATGAAAGCAAAATGGATGTTTTTTTAGACATCATGGTCGATGGAATCCAAATTCCCACCGTTTACCATCCGGAAATCCTAGGGGTTACATTTGATAGATAAAGAAACCTTTCAAGCTACTTATAAAACGATTGGCTGGTCAGTGATTAATTATGCTGTTCCAGTGTGGTCTCCTTCGCTAAGTGAAAAGCAATTTAGAAGTATTAAAAGTTGCCAAAATGCAGACTTAAGATCCGTAACGGGCTGTATACAAATGTCCTCAATACAACATCTGCATGAGGAGACGAAAATACTTCCGGTAAGGGAACATAATGAAATGGTCAGTAAACAGTGCCTTCCTGGAAGTCATTGGAGGCAACATTCTAACATATCCTCATATAACACAATTGAAGTTACCCCCGAGGCATGATAGAAAAGATCTTCGAATATATGAACAGAGCATACAGAGGTATGTGAAAGATCCTATTGATCAAGATTCATATATAGCACCTTTTAACGAAATTCATACAGACGCCACAAATTCCACGGTTTCCAATGACCGTATGATTGCTGTACTTAAGGGCCGCCCATCTGCTATCGCAGACTTACAGAATCTGCCGAGGACTACAGTTATAGCGCAATTACGTTTGATATGGAGCCTACGGGAGTCGTATTAACCGTGCAGTCCCAAAAATTTGTCCAGCATGTGGCCACATGATACTACTCTTAGTTCAGAAGATCTCTGGACTCATCCTATAGAAGTGACGCGATTTCTTGTTCTGAAGTTAAACCAGAACCTGAATATTAACAATTAACTAACTTGTTCTTACAGCTGTTACAACAATAACTATACAAATCTTTAATTTCAAAATTTTGTAATTTTTTCCTGACCTGGAGGAAATAATTGGAAAAATTTAACATGATAGTTTTTTTCATTCTCAATTTTTCATTATGTTATTGGAAGTAATTTAATTTTTATGGGTATTTCTTAGTTTATAATATAATTGTATATCTATAGTTATTTTTTTATTCAAAATATTAACGTGCAGACTGGGGGTTTTGCTTGCAATAGAACAATTGTATTTAATAATGATAATTAGCTGTTTAATAAAAAAATATTATTTAATATATTTTCAATTGTAAATGCAATATTAATACATTAAATAATATCGTTATTTATTTTAAATACAAAACCAAATTCGAACTCTTTTTTTATACCATTTAAATATGAATTTCCAGCCGTTTGAAAAAGCGAAATTCAAACGCCGTAGAAATTTTATACTTCAAGCAAACGACGCCGATGAAAATAAATCTGCGCAGGTCTGTTCATTTTAGTTCAACTTTGTGGTTTAAAAGGCAATAAGAAAAATTCTGTGCAATTAAACATATTTTTTTAAATTTATACAAAATTTTATTCATTGCAATTTTAAACTCTCCACGGTATCTAAAGTTTTGTTGTAAATTAAATACACTGCCTTAAGTTAAATATAATTTAAACGAATTTTAAAGCGAAAAATAATTATATTAGTTTTTTTATTACCAATCATTTGAGTTGAGTGGTACGTCGACGTCAGCGTAGAAAAAATATATAAAAATCTAAAAATATTTCTTTTTTTCTTACTCAAAGAAAAGTATTTTTTGCAAAAGAAGCAACAAACGCTATTGCATACGCTTCTATACAAATTGAATTAAAAAAAGAAAAAATACATATTTTATTTAGAAAGAAAAGTGAACGACAAAAAAAGTAGCCATGGTCTTGAAAGTTTACATTAGTGGCATGTCTGGCAATAAGGAGGTAAGTGTAATTCCATAATAAATTTTATTAGCATGATGATATTACTATAACACACAATGTGGGCGGGGCACTATAAAAGTATAGCCAGTTCTATTGTAATAATGGTATATATGGATGGATAAAATGATAATACCAGATCAGTTTAATTGAAATGAACTGGTTCCAAATTATAATATATCTTATATGTGTGTATAAATAATTGGGAGCCATCAGAAAACCATCGTCAAGGGTTTGTTAAACATTTCAAATCAAACTCATACATAAGAGCATATTATGTACGAATGTATGTAATTATATATTTAATCATATATGTATACAAATATGTACATACATTTACAAACTTATGTGTTAATAACTCAATTCGTTTTTGTTTTTATTTTTCTGACGGGGGAGTATGAGAAAATATTTTAAATGAGCATTTTAGTTGTTGTTTATTAAATACTCATAAAGAACATATATTCATACACCAACAAACATAAATAATTGTCATCATACAATTATTCTTGTTGTTGTTTTTCATTATTATTTTGTGGAGAATTCTTTCGATTAAAATGTTATTGAATAAATTTTATTTTATTTCTTATTTACTTCCTACAATTGTCCACCCAACTAAACATCAAGTGTCATCATAAAAAAAAAAAAAAAAACAAGAAAAGAAAACGCAACAACAATCTCAAGTTTATTTTGTTTATATTAATTACTCGCTTTTGCCCGGTGCGCTTTGATGCACAAATATTCTTCTCAGTTTCCTGATTATATTCGTTTCTTACTTCAGTAGTTCTTTAGGTATTCGACAATCAAAATATATGCTTTGTATTGGAGCTACCTCACCCCCTGATTCTATCGGAAATTTTTATAGCCTATGTGACATTCTGTGAAAATTGAATCAAAATTGACCCAGTCATTTTAGAGTCCTTATGTTATGTTAATAGCAAAATTACAAATACAAAACTATTTCATATTTTCTTGTGATAGAGAATTCAAAAATTTTTTGGGTCTTTCAACTTTCAGAGACATTTCTTCTTTGTTTAATTAAATAAAAGAAACGTTACTTAAGAAAAATAACTGGTTTATTTTAAATTTAAATGTTTTTTTTTTTTAATTTTCTTAGCATAAAATTTAAAATAAAAGAATATTAAAAAAATTTACAGTTTTGTCCCGAAAAATAAAAACGTAAAAACCCAAATATGGTTTTTATTCTATCTATTGGTTATTGATTGAAATAATTATGAATTTATTCAATAAAAATGGCACAGTGGTTATAACATATAAAATTTTACATGATTGAATCTAAGGTGATGATTTGTTATTATTAGTTAAAGAAACATATTGTGTTATGATTCATTTTCTGGTCTATCTCGAGGTCAAGAAATTATTTTTAAGCACTAGTGTGGTTGAATTGGCATTTAAACAAATGTCATGTATCATGCAGTCTTTGGCCATAAAACCAGTATGCATTGAGCCTATTCTTCCATTGCATCATGCTAAAACCACTCCAGACATCAGAAAATTCTCTTCAATGTTTGCGATAGGAGGTGAGAGGTCACCAAGTGCGAAATTCTTACGATAACTTGAATCTCTCTGTAAATATCTTTCAATATATAAATCTTGATCAAAAGAATCTTGCACATACCTTGGTATGCTCTCTTCATACATTCAAAGATCTGAAGAAGGAAATAGGCTATTTTCGTATTTGTACAGCGGCCCACATAAGTTGTTATTTTAACATTAACGTTTGTAT
This sequence comes from Cochliomyia hominivorax, assembly GCA_004302925.2. NCBI lineage: Eukaryota > Metazoa > Arthropoda > Insecta > Diptera > Calliphoridae > Cochliomyia > Cochliomyia hominivorax. Next base: position 6,566,018 of record PYHX02000413.1, read on the forward strand.
TAGAGCTTATGACACTTTGCTCGAATAGATGATTCATCTCTGTTTAAAATGTACAATATTTTCCAACATCTTTTATGTGCTCTTCAATTCTCAAACAATTGTCCAATATCTTTTCACTGTCCTTAGCTTAGGTCAGTTTAGAGAATTAGACTCTCTTGGTTCAAATACCACATTATTTTCTAATACTACACAAGGGCTTGTTTATCATAGTGACAGGGTTCCAAAAAAGCCAAAAATAAGTGGACACATTATGAAGTCTTGTGAATAAAAACATCCTTTTTTGTAAACATTCTTTGATGTAGAATTCGGTATTTATAGAGCCCGTTGAAAGAAATGATTGCTGCAACTATTCAGTTTCCGTGTTCTGTTTTTAACTTTTAAATTTTTATCAGTGTTTCAGTCAGTAACTTTTTAACTTTTATCAAACTTTTCGTACCAAATAATCCGAACATTGAGCTTACTGGGCTGTTTTCCTACCGGATTTGTTTTGCTTTAGAGACATTAAATGGACCATTCCTTGTACCTGAACAAGGTTTTCTCTCAACGGGTAAGTTCTCCCAAAACTGTTTAATAACATTGGAAATAGTTTTAGAATGCTTTGCCAACTTTTTGTAAGACCCTCGATCTTATTTTTTATATAAAGAAACCTTAACGTTAGCATAGATCAGATAACTTTACTTTCTCTAATCAAATTTAACTATTTTCCATATATTTCTATGTCAAGTTCAGCATATTTTATTAAGATGTCTCCAAAAATAGTTTTGGAACCACTGTGTTGAGAAGAATCTGAATATGTCATAAAGTGTATAAATTTCTTTATAATCAAAAAAACTTGACTATTTTTATGATGAATCATCCATATAATGATTGTTCACCAACCAACCAACCAACCTTTTTACAACAATAAATCATTCATTGAAATGATTTAATCATTTAAATTATTAATAAGAAGATTAATATTAATAAAATTTAATATTTCTACATTATAAGGAGAGATTTATCTTTATGAACAGTAGCAAAGACATTATTATTTGTTTATAAATATTAAACTGTTTTTAATTCTTTTTTTGCAATATTTCTTGATTTAGGAAAAATAATGTTAAATATATATGTTTGCATGTTCCATCTTTAAAAATTTTTCCAATTTAACTTCATTTTACAAACTAAAATGAGTTTGTTGTCATTTTTGTTATCTTTTCATACACAACACCTTTTGTTGATTGCTCTTTGTTGTTAAGTTTTGTTTCATGGGTGATATCATCATTTGTATGTGTGTGTGTGTGTGTGTTTGTTTTACACCGATAAAACTTTACCGATATGTGTTCTTAATAATGAAACTTAACTAGAATAATATAAAACAACAATAACAAATATTTATAGGTAAAATGTATTACTGGTATAACAAGAATCTATGAAGTCTCACATATAAGACATGGAATCGTAATGAAATGTAATAAGAGCCAAAATAAATTTTACACCTTTTCTTCTTTACTTAACTGCTAAATTTTACAAGGCGCGCAAAAATTCTCTTTCGATCTAAATTTTAGAAATAGCAACATGTATTGAAAGTTTTCATACAATAAAGATTTGGTCAAGTTGGAAGGTTTTCATCATATTGGTTCTTCAGACATTCTTTCTAACAATCTCTGTTTACTTCTTGAGCAGAGATTGCACAAGCTTCATTAAAACAAAAGTAGCTTATCACTTTAATTTCAGCAGATTATCCTTTCCTGTTGTATTATGTGACTCATGTCTGTAGACTCCAATCCAAGACATTAATTCTATTAGTTGTTTACAAATCTTTGATTAATGAACAATTCGGGCCATTATCGTGCTGAAACATCCATCGAATAGTATTAGTAACATTGCCAACCTCGAGGATTTTGTGCGCTTCAAATTAAGAGTATTTTCTTTGGATCTCCTTATCGAGAGCAGGTATTTTGGTACACCTAATCAAAAAATTTTATCAGGGTCTCTATAAGTTATCTTAACAAGATGGCTAAAAGAGAAATTACACTTTATTTGATTAGGGAGAAATATATGATAAGAAAGCAAAGGAAGAACAAAAATAAATTTAAAGAGATCCGAAGGTTCAACTAGAGGATTATCCTTAAATTCTCAAATCACATTTTGTTACAGTGCAAATCCATGTTTTGGGTGTACTCATTAACCCAATTTTGCTGTGTTGGGTAGCAGCTCCAGCCAGACGCTGAAGTCAACAGACTCTCAAGAGCCCACTAGGGATATTGTACGAAAGGAGATTGCAAATAAGCGCAAGTTTAACCCTAAATTAGCTTATTTAATAAAAAAACAAACTGACAAAGGACACATAAGAGCGATCCCTCTTAAAATCTCAAAAGGACAATGAAGGAAAGAGGCCTGGAGAAGTGTATTAAGTGGACAAGTGGAAGATTGAATTAATACTTACAGACTCTTAATTACTGAATAAGTTTGATAAATTTAAGTTCTTTTTGCATTTAATTAAAAAATAAATTAAGTCTTTCATTATTTGTAAATAATCCAACAAAAAAATTGTTTAAGTTTTCCTCATATGTAAATTCTCTGCCCTTCTAAAATCTTCATAAATAAAGTTGTCAAGAGGAGCAGGTGTGGAGATGATCAGCCTCTCCCTGCCATGAAAAGAATTGTTTAACTTTCGATCATCACTTAAAAGGGCCACCAGAAGGTAGTCTGTAAGGGAGACGTCGAACAAGACGATAAGCCCTCTACTTCGAAGGGAGCATTGAAATCTTTTAAGAGTAACCCAGCCGCAATTTCTAAAAATTCCTATTTTCTTTATCATTCAAAATTGCCGAACATTTTTAATTTTTTTATTTTATTTCGAAAAGTGATGTTTTGAGTCAGTTTGGTTTTTCTTTCAAAATTAGTTCCAAAAAGTTGATATTTACTTTTTGTTGTTATTATTAGAATATAGACTTTGGGTGTATTGATAAATAATAAAGTCATTTTTCATTATTCGATTTAAAGACAATAAAATCTTAAATATTTGGAATAGGAAAAAAATTGCTTAGGCTTCGGACAGTGTTTAAAAATTTCCACTTAAATTAAGAATAAGTGTTCATGATTTACTAGACAATTTAATTAAAATTAAATGTACTTCTATTATTTCATTTTAGGTGAAAAAACGCCAACAACGTGTTCTTATGATCTTGGATAGTAAAAATATTAAATATGAAGTTATTGATATCACAGAACCTGGTCGCGAGGCTGATAAGGAATTTATGCAAAATAATTCCACTAGCAATGGGGCAACAGTAAGTGATCCCGAGCCAAGACATGCCTTACCACCACAAATTTTCAACGAAGAAGAATATTGTGGAGACTATGATGCCTTTGATTTAGCCAATGAAATTGATACATTGGAACAATTCCTTAAAGTTGCTCCACCCGTTGAGGAGACTACCACAAGTGCGCAACAAGAAAATGGTGAAGCTAAGCCAGCCAATGGAGAGGAGGGTGAAAATAAAGAGAATGAAGGTGAAGGTGAAAAATCGGCTGAAGATAAAGGTGTTAAGGATGGTGAAGAAAATGCAGAGGTTTGAAATGATTTTCTCATTTTTTTGTTTTGAGATGATAACAAATGAAAAAATAAGATTTTGATTTATTATTATTTTTTTGGATAGATAATTGCAAAGCAAATAATTAAACAATGTAAAAACTTTTTAAACACTATTAACCGGAGGTCTTGATACCTCCAACAAAACACTCACTCTTACATACAAAAACAAACATTTCCACTGACACTTTATGTCTCTCTTTTTATTAATGATTTTTTATTTTCTTCTTATTCCTTCCAAAACTTTTGCTAAAATAAGTTATTTTAGTAATTATTATTTATTTATTTTTTTATTTAAACAATTTAGTTCTTTCCTCCCATTTCTCCATTCCACTTGACACACATTTTAATTTATTTTTTTTCTTATACCCTACACCACCATAGGTTATTTGGGTTTTAATGCGTTTGTGCTGTTGTTTGTAACATACAGAAAAAATGGTTTAATACTCAATTTTAATTATACTGTTACACTCAGAATCACTTTATGAGTCGATTTGACGATGTCCGTAAGTCTGTCCGGCTAGATTCACTCCAGATTTTGCAATTTTTGGGATATCTTGATGAAATTTTTCAGGTTCAATATTTCAGTTAGAACTCATACAAATGAAGCTTGAAGATCATAAAATACCCTAAATATAAAATGGTTTCAATGAAATTCAACACAATAAGTCTTATATTCTAAATCGATGTGAGGGCCGCTCCATTACTTCTCATAGGTTCCATACAACACCTTTTACAATTATCACTTTGAAGGCATAAATCTTACATATACATTGGTAATTGGTAATAATAACTGGTAAAATTAAAATAAATACAATCTAAAATGAATGTTCGAAGTTATACGAGGGTCGGTCCATCATTTCTTCTATTTCCGATATAATCCCCCAGGAAGAATCCTTTTGCAAACGCATAAACGTTAGTATCATACTAATGTACTTCACATTTAGTTATAAGTCAGAAAAACAAATTATTCGAGGGTTGTTTATAAAATTTTCTTAGTTGTCATATACAACCAACTATGTGATGTAGGGTATTATATAGTCGGGCTTGACCGACTATAACATTTTTACTTTTTTTATTAAATTTTTCGCTAATAACATAAACAATGCTAAACGTATTATTTAAAAACATAAACAAAAACATAAACACGTACTACAACATGATACAATATTTACTACATAAATAATTATGTAATTTAAATTTATTTAAGCATCGTAAAATGCTGCAATTATTATTATTATTATAACTATTACTATTATAAAATATGAGATATGAATGAACAACAAATTAATTAATTAATTAATAATTAATAAATAAAAATAAATTTGTATTTTGAAAAATTAATACTCACACACTCTTAATTACTTACTTACTTACTTACTGAATTAATTTGATAAGTTTAAGCTCATTTTGCATTTAAATTAAAAACTCAAATTTAAGCTTTCAATTATTTGTAAATAACCCAACAATTCGGAATGAACTTTTTTCCATCACACATAAACGTAAAGGACTCGAAAGAAAACTTTTAAATAGATTTATCGTAGTTAATTGATGACGGTTTGAATTTTGGATAATGTCCTTTAAGGAAAACTATGTTTTTTGTAAAGTTTTCCTCATGTGTGTAAATGTGTAAGCTTTTCTATAGCGCTCAAGTTTAAACAATCTCAGTGAAAATCCTACCAGATGTCAAACAACTTGAATGTGCACGCGCTTTCTGTGTAATTGGATGCAAACACAAAAACAAATGAGAACAAGGTTAATCAATAAATCAATCAATCAATCAATCTATCAATCATCATCAACAACCAACAATACCTATGAAGATGTGTATGCTAAATGACTGAGTTATCAGGAATTGTGTGTAATAATTTATGCAAGTGTAATTATGACGCTCTCTTTATCTCTATCTCTCTCTCTATTTATATATATTGCTCTTTTCTCTTTCTCTTAATGCACTCTCTGCTTGCTTAAACGTATCTGCAATAAAACAATTCAGACTAAACAGCTCGCCAAGCGCTCAACTACTTTTCGCAATGCTGCTGAAAAAGTCATCTTAATAATGAAAGTTTCCATACAATTTTTAAAGAATAACGAAAAGGACAAAGATTCTACTGAGGCAACGACAGAGGATAAGGAGAAAGAAAATTCCGATGAAAAGAAAGAAGATGGAGATGAAAGTAAAGCTAAAGAAAATGGTGAAGGTGATAACAAAGAATCAGAAGGTAAAAATTTAAAAAGTATAATTTTGGAAAAGAAAATAATAAACTGATGATTTATTGTTTATTCCAAATTAAAATAAAGAGGGAGAGAAAGGAAAAGATGATAAGAAAACGGAAGGTGAAAATGATGAGGTAAAGGATGATAAAGATAAAACTGAAGAGGTGGGTGGTCTATGCAACAAAAAAGGAACTTTTAAAGAGCATGAAATTCTATTACCAATTTTTGCATGAAATGTTATCACTTTTGTTGTTGTTGTTTTAGAAAATTAATTATTTTAACGTTTTATTGCTTTTTTCTTTGTGTTTTATGACAAATCAAATATCGGAAATAATTTCATTTTTCATCGAAAATTCAAATTTTCATCAAAAATTCGAATTTTAATCGAAAATTAAAATTTTCATCAAAAATTCGAATTTTAATCGAAAATTAAAATTTTCATCGAAAATTAAAATTTTCATCGAAATTTCAAATTTTCATCGAAATTTTAAATTTTCATCGAAAATTCAAATTTTCATCGAAAATACAAATTTTTATTGAAAATACAAATTTTCATCGAAATTACAAATTTTCATCGAAAATTTAAATTTTTATCGTAAATTCAAATTTTTATCGAAAATTCAAATTTTCATCAAAAATTCAAATTTTCATCAAAAATTCAAATTTTCATCGAAAATTCAAATTTTCATCGAAAATTCAAATTTTCATCGAAAATTCAAATTTTCATCGAAAATTCAAATTTTCATCGAAAATTCAAATTTTCATCGAAAATTCAAATTTTCATCGAAAATTCAAATTTTCATCGAAAATTCAAATTTTCATCGATAATTCAAATTTTCATCGAAAATTCGAATTTTTATCGAAAGTTCAAATTTTTACTAAAATACACAAAAATGTTCAATAATATATATTTATTCCGGGTCTTTTTGCTTTTAATTATCTATAATTTGTATATCTAAGGAGTGAGATCGACAAATTGTAATTTACAAAAATATTTTAAATCAATAGTGATGATATTTTTAACATTTTTAGGAAAACCTTCCATTAACGTTTTTATAGCGCTTCTATCACTTTTCTTGAACAGGTAGTCCATTTCCGTTTAAAATCTAACTCCCATTATGAACTATTATGAATAGAAGCATCCTCCTTCATGTAACATTTCTTGATGTTAATTTCGGTATTTATAAAGCCCGTTGTAACAAATGATTGAATTATTTTTCCGCATATACATAATGCTTGTCATACAAAGAACTTTTAATGAAATTTTGACTTTTTTGCGAGCATCAGCAATATACTATTTAAAAAAAGGTTTAAAAAATCTGCCAGAACATACGTTTCGTTATCCATTATACAGCAAGATTTTTTAGAAAACTATAAACGACAAGTTCTTCCGGTGTTATTTAATAACATTGAAAGCAGTTTGGCAGCAGACCTTAGTTTGTTTGGCCAACTTTTTGTAGGACTCAGTTGGATTTTATGGAAAATATTTTATTATTTTATTACGCACTTTTTCCTGGTCACTCATTTTAATCAGATTAACAAGATATTTATTAGTTTGACATTAAACGTAATAATTGTCGTGTTTTACGAAGACAACTTAATCAAAAAAATCAAATTATACTTGGGTTCTCACTCCTTATCTAATTCGCAAAGCATTTGGATGCTTCTTTGCATTTTTGTTACCCAGAAATGTTTAGTTAGAAATTGATCGTGTAATGATCTAAATAGAAATAATCCTGCATGTAATCGTGTTCCCAAGATGTAATTAATGTTTGTAACAATTTTGTCCTGCATTTTGAATTTTTGAATTGAAATTAAGAAATTATTCCATTTTAACTTAATATGAAACAATACGAAAACCTTTGAAGTGAGAGGTTCTCGATGTCAAATGGATCAGTATGTGGTTTTTCATGTTTAGAGGAAAATATTATTATGAAGAATTATTATTATTAAATTTGACCCCATTTGTGATTTTATGAACGCACATCACCTTAAGACTTGTTGAGGTAATGTGAGTTGAAATCACATTTCAAATCAAATCACAAGTTGGAACCTTTTGTGGATAAATAGAACCTTTTTAATCGAGTTTTAAAAAATTTCTATTGATCCACAAAAAGTTGTGTATTTCATGCCATTTTTGGGGCTTCAAAATATTATATATCGAGACCTTATCATGTGAAGGTTATGAAAATACTTTTTAGCACATTCTTTTTAAGTCACCACATCCCGATTTTGGACAGTTGAAATATATAATTTCTTAATTTCACTTAAAATTATTGAAAACAAATTCACAATCACAAAATATATACAAAAATCATATTCACCTTCATGAACAGAAATCGGATAAAACTGAAAAGAATGAAGATGGTGACACTAAAGAGGACGAAAGCAAGGAACAGTCATCAGAAGATAAAACTGAGAAAGAAGATGGGGAAAAAGCCAACAAAGAGCAGACAGAAGAGACAGCTGATGAAAAGAAACCAGAAACAGATGGTGAAGAAAAATCTAAAGATAAGATTGATGGTGAGGAAAATGATAAGGATAAAGCTAAAGATGAAAGAAGAAGATAAAGAAGTTGTAAAGGAAACTGCTGAAGATACGAAAGATAACGAAACTAAAACTGAAACGGAAGAGGAAGTAAAAGAAAATGAAGTTGAAGATGATAATGCTAAAGCTGAAAATAAGGAAGAGAAGAAGGATGAAGGAGAACAAAATACTGACGAGAAAAGGCTAAAAACAAACGGAAGTGAAAGAGGATGAAATTAAAAAAGAAGAGAATAAAGAAAATGAAGCAGAAAAGCCGCAAGAAAAAGAAAAAGGAGAAGCAAGTGTGGAAAAAACTAACGATGAAAGTGAAAATGTAAAGGAAAAACAAGATGAAGATATAACAAAAGATGAGGAAGAAAATACAGAAAGTGAAATGGTACAGGAAAATCAAGATAAAGCAGAAGACTCAGAAAAACCTAAAGAAAATAAAGATACTGAAAAAGAAAACAAAGAGGAGGAAAAAGATGTAGGAAAAACTAATGAAAACGAGGAATCGAATAAGAACGAAGAAAACGAAAAGGAAAAGGAAGAAGAAAAAGAAACCAAAGAGGAGGAAAAAGATGTAGGAAAAACTAATGAAAACGAGGAATCGAATAAAAACGAAGAAAACGAAAAGAAAAGGAAGAAGAAAAAGAAACCAAAAACGAAAACGATAATGAAACGAATGAAACCGATACCAAAGACGAAAGTGATAATAAAGAAACTGTAGAAGATAAAACTTCTAACGAAACTGAAAACAAACCATCAGATGAAGAAAATAAATCATCTGAAGAGAAAGAAGAATAAGATTTTGAAATCTTGATTAATGACTGATGACTGACTACAACATGAACCTCTCACCTTTCACACGTTATTAATAATTTTATAACATTTCAACACGTAAATACTTAATCATATAATGCCAACAAACAAACACACACACACCTGCAATCACTTATCATTTAATATTGAAATTGAGAAAACACCTTAATTTTAAACGCACTTAAACTCTTTAACTCCTATTAAAATTCAAGAAAAAAAATTGTAGAGAGTGATTTTTATTTAATTTTTCCCCCAAATTTTATTTTAAATTAAAAATAAATTAAAAAATGTAAATAAATTTTATATAATAAAACAAATGTTTAAGGTTAAGGATTTTGAAATTTAAATTAATTTATTTTACATCTCTTTATTTGAAAACAAATTCAATGGAAAGCGATAAAAAAAGTTTACGCACAATTCTACAATATTGCAGAATATACACACATGGACAAAAGTCATCGTCATACAGTTTGTCAAATAAATCTTTGCAATCATAAAAAATAATATGAAAAATTTTCAACTTCATAAATGAATTCCAACTAAAAAATCTTTCATTATTCAATTTTTTCTGAACATATTTCGTAGATATACCTTTTCGAGACTATAAGACGCCAAACTTATCGTAATAGATGGACAATAACAAAATAAGAACTTTACTTTGACTCAAAAGTATCAAATAAATGTTTGCAAACATTATGAAAACATTGAAAATGTGTAATTTTCTGCGATTTATTGCTTTTCTTTTTTAAATGGAATCTAATTTTTAAGGAATAATATTTTCTTCATCTTATAGTATTAATATCTTTAAAGGCACTTGTGACCACATAAATGGATGTAAAAAATATTTGAAAGGCATATTTCAAAGGATCGGGACATTTAAATTGTCATAAGAGCAAATCCATTATGGAAAACGATACTATGTGATTTTCCACATTCAGGATTGTGTATAATACCATATGGCATTACAAAAATGAGGCAAGACCCAATTTAATACCATCCAAAGTCTAGTTGTAGCCTTGCGAATTGAAAGTGATTTTTTTTAAACTTGTATATAACAAGTATATTTGGAGGAGCATTTCTAATGACTAGAATCCAACCCAAATTTGTTACGAAAGATTCCCTAATAATATCTAGGAAAACAAGCCTGCGCTTATTTCATATTAATGAGATAAATACTAAAAATTTTCACCGAGGAGTTTCATTTACTGTGGAATGCTGGGAAGACATGTTGTTTCTGAAAAAAATAACATGAAATTTAATTTTGGGAGTCGAAATTAACGTGTGGGTTCTTTTTGGATTTTTCTTCTTCGGAAAATTTACTAAACTTAGGTTTACTAAACTTAATTTTTTTCGTCATTATAACGTAAGAGTATGATTGTTTTTCTAGCCACTAGTGTTAAACATTTGAGAGTTTTTAACACACTTATAATAGTTTTATTTGAAACATTAAACTCAAAGGAAGAGTTCCTCCTTTCGTACTTATGATCAATAGTTTTTATAATATTGATTTTCATTCGCAGAGTTACTTTCTTCAACCAAACTGTGAGTGATTTTAATTCTGGTCTTTCCTCATTTTCGTCATTTCGTCGATACGGTATTGTATGTTATACTGAATGTGGAATAACACATGCGATCGTTTCCCATAATGGATTTGTCCTTATGACAATTAAAATGCTTCAATCCTTTAAAACCATCTTTTTAAGCACTTCTTACATGGAATAATGAGGTAACTAGTGACTTTAAAGACATTAATTTCACATGGAACACTTTCTTAATACTTAAAAATCGCATTCCATTTAAAAATAAAAAACATAAAAAAAACACCGGAAAAATTCACCTTTTCCATGTTTCCATATGCATGTTTTGCAAACATTTATTTGACACTTTTCAAAATAAATAAATTTGTTGTAATCAATCGTCAGTTTCGGATCAATTATCTCTCATTTTCCTCCATTAAAATCTCTTTAAGCATATTTTTGAAATCAATGCGATTTTCTTGATCTCTCAATCCAAGTGGTCGCTTAAATGCTCTACTGGTTTGATGTCAGGTTGCTGGGGAAGAATTTTAAGATTATGGGAGGTATTATATTACAGCCATTGTCCTGCTGGAACAAATATTCAAATTCAATTAAAAAAAAAATATGTTCATCCATTACTTCTTCAATAAATACTAGTTACCCAATCCTAGCAGTCGACATACAACTCCATATCATGATGCCAGCATCATCATGTTCACATTTTCGAAGAATATGAAGAGATGGATTGTGAACTATCTGAGTGATCGTCAGTCTTTCTTTGAATTTCGATACAAGAAATCACAACTCTGTAGAGTAAAGGAACAAGTTTCACAGGGTGGAGTGCTACCACCACACTTGTTTAACTTCTACCTTTCGAAATTGTCAGCGTCACCATCAGGCAGTGAGTCATCGATTTGATGACTTCTGCGATTTGATTAATGGTTATTTCACTGCACGAAACTTGAGACTTTCACCACCGAAACCAATTGCAAAATTCCAATAGTAAACCATCCATCGATTTTGGGAGTTTCATTTGACAGCCTATTAATCTCTTCAGCACATGTCACTACAATCGCGCACAAGATGCGAAGTAGAAAAAAGATCCTTTAAGCATTAGTCGACAGTACTTGGAGTAAGGACAAAGAAACCATATTTGCTACATATGTAGATGCCATCGCTTAGTGATACACAGTAGAAAAATATCCGAAGTTTTCAAAATGCAGCCTTTAGAACCATAACATGCTGTATTCAAATATCCTCAATTTACCATCTACATGATGAAATCAAGACTCTTTCAGGTACTGAAGCAGCCTCTAGGTTGTCATGGGAGATATCATCCAAACTTCAATATAACGCAATTAATAGAGTTACCGCCGAGACATGAGAGATTGGATATTTGTATCTACGAACAAAGCATACTTAGTTATGTTTAAAATCCTTTGAATCAAAATTCGTATATGAGAGCTTTTGACGACATTCACAGAGACGCCACAAATTCCATGGTTTTAAGTAACCATAAGATTATCCTGCTTGGGGGAAACCCCCTGTCCATTACAGACAGTAAACAGAACTTGCTGCGTTCAGCAAGAGTAGTTCTGGCACATATTAGATCGGGATGGGGCAACAGGCCCAATTTAATTAACTTTAAGTTAGCAAGATAATGTAGCAGCAATATCGGCTCAATATTCCATTGTATACGTCTGTATTTACTTTACTCGCAATGGTGGTGGAAGGTATTAAAGATTCGGCATTGCCGAATATAGCATTCTTACTTGCGAAAAAGAAATGTTAAAGTAAATCCTGATTATCTTGGGACGAAGATGTGTCCACTGTTTGTGGAAATAAGTTACAATTCTAGTAAGACCTCAAACGTGCGTAATCTAATCGCTTTCCATTTGTATTTTGGTAATTTTTATTAAAGAAAATGTTGTTTAATTTTCCTTTTTTAAACAAATAATCTAGATAAAACAAGAGCTACAGCAGCAGCAGCTACAACAACAGAAAACGTTGGCTGGAAGTAAAGAAAATAACTCCAAAAATATTGTGAATGAATTCATTGAAGGTGAACAACAGGCAGCTGGAAATTAATGATGAGCACACAACATACAAACTTTAAATTTTTACTAAAAATTAAAATTAAACAATTTAGTTTAAATATTTTTTTGTTCATTTTTTTATTAATAATAAAATGATTTCTTTATTACAAAACTAGTAAAAATGCTTAATTGATTTTAACTATAACTCAACATATAAACCATTTCATCGTTTGTTTGTTTGTTTTTTTAACCTTTTTTGCAGAAGTTATTTTCATTTTGTAAATCAAAAATTCATCCTACAAATTGTTATGTGTTTTTTTTTAAATAAAAGAAAAACAATTAAAATTAAAATATTTAAAATAATAAAAATAATAATAATAATTGATGGAATTAGATGAGTTTCTATAAAACTCGTTAACTTACATACATATCGTACATACAATAATATAAATATGATAGAGTTAATGAATTTGTTGTTGTTTTGTTGTTTTAAGTTTTCTATTTATTTTAGTTCTCTATGTAAAAAAAGTAGTTGCAGTATGTAATAGTTGTTGTTGATTTTGAAATTGTTGCAGGAGGGAAAAATTTTGTTTTGTTTGTGGAGAAGGGATGATTATGCAGGTGTAGTTGTTTTTGTTTTTGTTTTAGTTGTTGTTGTGTTGGTGGAGGTGAAGGTGGAAATAGTGATGGTGGTCTTTTGTTATGTGTCATATAGAAACTTTTATTCGGAATCTTCTTCATCGGAAGTGTCAGTCGTGTAATCGCTCAAATTTTCAGGTTGATCATTGTTTTCATGATCGGATTCACTTAAGTCCCATTGAGGATGATCTGTTGGTGGCGCTGGTGCTTTCTTGACATCCAATTTAAGTTCTTGTTGTTGGTCCATGCCAAGATATGAATCTGTTTTACATTAAAAAAATAATAATAGTAAAAATAAATACTAAAACATCTGTTTGCTTATTGAAATCATTGTAGACTTACCAGAACGCAGACATACGGTAAATGTATAGAGACCTGGCCAGCGTGGTGCTGTGAATTTTAATTGAATTTCTTCTTTTTCCACTAAATTTGTGACATGATAAGGTGCTGTCAAAAGGGTACGTGACTTTCGATCGCAGATATATGTCCACCAATATTCTTGTTTCTCTTCGGGGAAATAGGGACAATGTACAGTGTGTGATATGCGTGATTTGCCTTCAAGCTTTTCACGCTTATTTAACTTAGCTTGCAATCTTTCCCATTCTTCATCATCGTCATCGTAATCCAATGAGGAATTATTTTTAGTTTGTTTCTCATTATCATCATCACTGCCAGAAACGGAATCTTTGACATCATCCACATCGCTTGCATCGGCATCTGAATCTCCTTCAGATTCGTGTTTAGACTGTTCTTGGTTTTCTGCAGTGACTGTAGCATTAGCTTTGGGTGGTGGAGGTTTCTTTTTTTGATTTGCTGCAGGTTTCTTGCCACCTTTACCGCCCTTGCCCTTACGGGGTTTGGCCCATGCGGAAGATTTCTTAACGGGTGCAGCATTGGCTGCTGTAGCATCATCCTCATCGCCATTACCTTGTTCTTCATCATCCCTAATTAAATATAGTTTTAGTTTTTAACTTGAACTACTTGATATGTGTATTATTGGATACTTACTTGATACCTTGTTTTTGTGGTACTTTAGAATCACCAAACAAAGTTTTCATATCTTTGCGTACCAAAGTGACCGTTACAGTGACTATAGCACCGGCCGTAACAACATTTGTGTTTTCATCGTCTATTACCTCGCAACGTATTGAAAAGTCTATAGATGGCATTTTACCTAAGACTTTCATAACATTTTCATATTCCTGATCTGTAAGTGTTTTCAATAGCTGACGACTTTCCTCGGGGGCCAGTTGAGCGAATTGTTGCAAATTTTTTATGTGTCTCTTTTTATTTATAAAATACAAATGATCTTCAGTAACATGGGGCAATTGCAACAAAGGCGATTTGAATTCCCATAAAGCTTGAATAATCATTGGTGACATTTTCATGCAGTTCTCAATTGTTTCAATACTGGGTAGACGTGGTACGCGTCTTGCGTAAGCCAACATCACCAACTGATGGACACAGGATACCATTTCTTGTACCAAATAGGGACATTTTTTAACAATAAATTGACGATCTTTTTCCAAAGTTTCGGGATTCAAGGGCATACGCGATAAATGAGCATGTAGTATAGCACGAGCTTTAATGGAATACATGCGACATAAAGGATGTTCTTTACATTTCTCATTTAAATTCGGCAATTGTCGTATGAGCTGATAATGGAAATAAGAAATTATTGTTTAAAAATACAAATGTTTAAAGTATCAATTAAAAGCTTACCGCTGGCACTTCCTCATTATCCGATTGACGTTCTATCACCTGAGAATTATGACGTTTATCAAATTCCAAACTGGCTGCCAACACCATTAAAGCACGTTTTAACAACATGTGTGGAGTTTTGTGTATAAAATAGAAATACATTTGTGTGGTATCTAATAAAACCTTATCACCGGAATAACGTATGGAACGATACCACCACATTCCTACCACAGAGGGTAAAGCTACCATAAATATTAGACCATACAAACCCAAAACCCAAACTGAATTCTCCTTCTCAACAATCCAAGATGGTAAAGCAATACCAAATGACATGGCTCCGGGACCATCGGGATTACCATATTTTTCATAATTCTCTTTAGCCACATCATCCGTCAAAGCTTGATAAGCTTTCGAAAGTTTCATAAATTCTTTTTCATCACCAGTCTCTTTATCCGGATGATAAATAAGCGATAGTTTACGATATTGTTTCTTGATTTCAGCCATTGAAGCGGTTGGCTCAACACCCAAAATTTCAAATGGATCAAAACTGGCCATTTCATAATCGAACTGAGAGACACGATAGGCCAAGAATATTAATAGAGCCCAACCTAAAATCAAGCCGATTTGTATGCTAATATTTTTTAGGGCACGATATGGTTCAGCTGTAGCTAAAATTGCCTTTTTCTTTATACAATCCGGGCACTGGCATTCTTCTTTTACCTTTTCAGGGTCTAAAAAAACAAAAAAACAAAAAAACGTATTTGTTAAGCATTTCTTATAAGTTAAAGTGTTTTTTTTTTTTTTTTTTTTTTTAATTTTAAATATCGAGGAAGAGAAGTAAACAATTGTTTAAATAAGATATAAAAAAAACACAAGTGAACTGAAAAATTACTGAATAATTGATTGATTTTAATTGTATGTTGACAAAGGTTTGTTTTGGTTGTGTATGTATGCATGTATGAAAGTAAATGATAATTAAGTTAATTAATTAATAGACAAGGAAGAGTGAAATAGTCGGCTATGACCGACTACGTAATACCCTACACCATGATGTAGGCATGAAAAATTATTAATCGATGATCGAAGAATTTGATTTTATGATCTGTATTTGTAAAAGATAAACTTATATAACATTTTCATGAGACTCATGTAAGGAGTATGATCTAAAAATTCTTAACACGCGTATTTCATTAAAACTTTTAACCCAACTATGTTATTATCAATACCGGGAGAACTTGTCCATTGATAGAAAATTTGGTTGAGGTAGGAGGAAGGTCCACATAATGTTTCTAAACCAAAAAATAGATAGCATTTTCAAAAGAGTTCCCAACAGATCGTGCTCGGAAATTAAAGCTAATACAGATTTAAAAACAGGTCAAAAACTGTCTGGCAGGAACACCGTTAAAAAATTTAGGGGCCAATAACAGAGCACGGAAATAAAAGACGAGTTTTCTATAAAATCTTTTTGCTGCATAATGGATGACAAAACGTATGTTTGGCAGATGTTTCGCAGTTTTCTGGTTAAAAATTTTAGTTGCTGAAGCTCGAATGACTGTTGAAAAAATTTTATGAGCCAAGGCAGTCAACATTTCTGAAAAATCTTCTTGGTATTGCAAGCAATACGCAGTTGGACAAAAGAAGCCAATAATTTGTTACAACGGGCTCAATAAATATCGAAATTTACATTGAGGAAAGTTTACAAGGAAAGCTGCTTCCATTCATAAAACCTCATAATGTGTCCACTTATTTTTGGCCTGACTTCACATCCTGTAACTATGGTAAACAAACCCTTGAGTGGTACAATAACAATAACGTGATATTTGTACCAAAAGAGGTAAATTTTCCAAACTGCCCAGAGCTAAGAACAGTGGAGAGATATCGAGCTCTTCTACAAAGAGAATGGAAGAGCACCGAAAATGTATGAGAAGACTGTTTTTACTAATATTTATCTAGGTTAAGAATTTTTTTTATCTCACTCATTAATTAAAAAATCGGATTATCATCATATCGATGCATTTTCGAAATGTTACCACTTTTATAAAAATGTCAAAGAAAAATTCACGAATTTTTTAACTGCAAGAGAGAACAGTGTAACAAATTTTATACAACATTGGTGTGCGCTTGAAGAGACATATTATTGAATTTGATCTTATAAGAGAGATACAAGATAAATTTGCAGAAAAAATGTTTTTCATCTAAAAGATCTTACAAAATATTTCAAGTCATAAAAATATTATACACAATGATCTTACATCTCAACAATTGCATTTCTTTTGAATTTTAAAGTTAAAATAAATACTTAATTATGAATTTTAATTAATTACACTTAATTTAAATTTTAAAAATCCATTATATTCTTATCATTATATTATACATGTATTTATATATATATGTACAATAGCAATGAGAAATGGTGTATCAGGTGGGAAATTCAAAGTTCTCAATCCAACAACAATAATGAAGTTAGTTTTGATTTGAAACAAGTAAAAAAACCGACAATTAGCCACTCACTAACACAAACATACATGCATGTGTATATACAATTATGTACTGGTTTAATTAGTTGTCTCTCTTAATTCATACTTTCACCAGTAATCATCATCAGTAAATTTTTCATTATAATAAAAACAATTTGTCGGCAACACTTTAAGCATAAATTATTGGAACGTAACAAACTGTTTCTTAAGTTTAGATTTTCCGACCAAAAATTTTCTGATTTGTATTAAATTGATACATTTTGCGGTTTTCATATGAATTTTAACACACCCCACCCCACCAAACATACACACAGTATAAACGTTTAATTGGTACACTCACCTTCTTTCTTTTTACGGGGCCAACAGTATATTGTTGTCGGAACTAGTACCAGTGCCAAAAAGGATAATAGAAAATAATAAAATGTTCCGCCACTTTCATCATATTGAAACTTTTGACCCGCCATGATATTTAATATTCTTTAGTTTTGTATTATTGCGGCCGCTGTTGCTGTTCTAGGTGTTGGTTGATTATTATTCAGGTTGTTCAGATTATTAGTGTATGTACTATTCTATTGCTGTTCGAAGTTCTGCTTTCTTATTTAGGGCCTGACGACGATATGGATGCATTCGTTCATTCATTCACTACTTGTTGAACACGTTGATTTAATGTTTTTTCACAATTATTTGACTAATTCGTCCACTTCTTTAATGTACTGCATGCAATTGAATGTTTGAAATAATGAAAATTTATCTTACTAGAATATAAAATAATGCAAAACAGAAAATTTTCTACGCCGTGTATTGAAAAAAATAAACTTTTCTTCTCCATCCAGCAGCCTGCTGGCAATTATATTCTCTTCGTTTTGACACGTCTCCGAAACAGAGTTGTAACTGTTGAATTTAATACACAATTAAGCAACTCTGCTCTTAGAATAGTGTTGTCAAAACAGCATAAGTATTTTATATTTTTTACAGAAGTTCATATAGAAACTGCGGATAGTTAAAATTCGGAACAAGTCGTGATTACTATCGATCTCTTTTAACATAAAAACTCTGATCAATAAAAGTTTTTTATATATAATTACACACAAGTGGTAAAGATGTATGAATGATATAATATAAAAATTTACAGAGCTCAATAAAATTTTGTCCAAGTTTTTCTTATAGTCCTAAGAAGCTTTCTACTTAAAACAAGCAAAATTGCTTCAGTATATAAAATATGTAGACCGATATCTAATGCAACCTCTAAGTTCATGCAAAGAACTTAGATAAAATTGACAATTAGAAGTCTATAAATAAGAATGAAATGTTGTCTTAATATTAAATTGTGTGAACTCCATTCCCGTTCCAATAATGATTAAAAACGGTTCAGTAGAAAAAAGTTATAGCTAAAAATATAACTAAATTTATGTCTTATTAAGTGTTTCTATGTTATATTTAAAAAAACGTATATATAATGTATACGTTCGTAATCGTATGTGTGAGTGTGTATGTACGAAACATAACTTATTAACAATCTGTAGCGTAGTAGGTCGAAGTGAGCAATAAGTACATCATTAAAAATATTTGGAGAAGAAATCTCTAATGATGTATAAAGTGTTAAACAATTATTCGTTTCATAGGCAAGAAGAAAATTTGTGAATTCGCATCTACGCTTTTTACCGAAGAGTCATTATTTCGAAAATGTATGTGTAAAAAATATCAAGTCAAATGTTAATGTTTATAAAATACTTTTAAAACATTATATAAGTCTCTTCAAACCCTTTGCAATGCAATAAATCTTGTTGACAAAAAAAAAACGAATATGAAATTTTAAATTCCTATATTTCAGAAACTACAAAAGATATTTATGGATATTTTTTATAAATAGCTTTAATTATATAATTATATAACAAAAGTTTTAAATTCAATAGGTCAGGTGTCCAGAATTAAGCCTTAAGGTTCCGTTGTTATAAATTGTTTGTTTATTCATACAAAACATATGGCAACATATAAGATATTTTTTTAAAAATATGGCAACATTAGTTTTTTCAACATACAAGAAAAAAATTATACAACAAGAAGAAGCAGAAGCACACAGAAAATATAATAGAAAACAATAAAATAAAATAAGCAAAAGTAATCAGAAGTTTGTCAAGTAAACTCTAAAAACGGTGTCGTTACAAACTCACGAATACAAAAACAATACTAAAACTTTAAAAATAAACAAAAGTATAAATTGCGAAAAAATATAAACAATAAATCGTATTAGATACGAAAAAATTAAAAATGTTTAAAATATTTTATAAAAAATTAAAAATGATGAAAATTAAGATTTTATTGCCAGTGCAAGTGAATAAACAATTTAGTGGTACCATGGATTATGGTTGATGAATGTATAAAATTTAGTGGTACCACTTATTTAAAAGAATGTGAAAAAGAAGTAACAAAATGTCAAAAAAAAAAGAAATAACTAAATTATGTTGTCTAGTTGCCACCAGATGTCACTTGAATTGTGTAAAATGCAACCTTGCTTGTGCTGCCATACAATGAGTAGTGTTGTTTGTGTACAAGAGGTTGTATGTGTGCGTACAAAAACCCATATCGAAATGTTTAGTAGTAGAGCTACACGCCATATTTAATTTCTAAAGGCAAAGAAAGCCATTTTTTCATAAAATATCTATGCAATTTTTATGTAAAAAATTTACAACCTAAGAAAATGTTAAACGTGCATTAAATAGTGTTAATTAAAAAAGTGATATTCGATATACGAATTACTAATATTTTGTGAAGTTTTGCAAAAAAAGGTTTGTTTAATATTAAGTAAAAAAAATAAAAAATCAAAGTAATTTCTTCACCATTCGTATTACATTTTGTTTTAATGGCTGCTTGAATGAAGTGTCTTTTTTATTTTATTTTTTCTTTGCCTAATTCTAAATTGTGCGTAGAGTAAATTTAAAATTATTTATTTGTTAAATTAAATTAAAAATAAATTTGCAAGAAACGTAAATATTAAATAATATTGTTAATAAATGTGTTATTTTTTGTAATAATGTCTCAATTTATATCATCAATAATGAACGTTTGTATGTGTATTTTTTCTTTTCTTTCCATCATATTTACATTTGCAGTGTTGCCAGTATGGCTCAATATTATCAAATACAAAATCTTGATGACCTAAAACAAATTTACGCTGATGTCCAAGTTGTTCATGTGGCCAGTGATGATGTTGGTGTCAGTAACCCAAATAGAGCTCAGGTTCATAGTTTTAATATTACTAACATTTTATATTTAAGATATGGATTTCTAAGATAGTTTTTTAGCCTCTACTAAAATTTGCTATAAGCTATTTTGATAATACATAAAAATATGTTTGACGTTATTTAATATTGTTTACAAAGTATTCGCAGGATTAAATAACAACAAACATATTTTATAGATTAATTAAATTGAGGTATATGCATTGTACTGTACTAACTTTAAGATAGAAAATTAAGATTTAATTTGAAAAAGTTTTTAAATATTAAATGTATTCCAATATACAGCAAATTGTTCTAGATGAAACACAACAAATTCTGTTACAAAATGATGGACCACAACAAGTCGTTTATCAAACTCAGGGTACACCAACCCAATATCAACCTCCTCAAGCGGGTACTCACTATACAATTTTGGGGGAAGACATGAATCAGCCCCAATCTCAAACTGTGCAACATCAACAAGTTCAACAACAGCAACCACAAGCACCGCAACAACAACAGCATCAACAACAACCGCAACAACAACAGCAACAAGTACTGATGCATCAACAGCATCATCAAGTACTTGATCCTCAGCAACAGCAGCAGCAACAACAACATCAGCTGCAAGCCACTTACCAGTTGCCTCAAGAAGCGCAGCAACAACCACAACACATGCAAACACAGGATCATCAAATGCAGCAACATGTACAAGCCCAACCACAACAAATTTATTACACAACAGATCAATTGGTTCATCAACAACAGCAGCAGCATAAAAAAGTCTATATACAACAACAGCCACAGCAGTTGCAACAACAATATCAACCACATCCTCAGCATCAACAACAAATGCTGCATCAGGCACCACCACCCCAGCCACAACAACAACCCCAGCAACATATTCTTCAAAGTCCTCAGCATCATCCACAGCAGGTTCAAGTACAACATCAAGTGTCGCCAGGTCATCAACAACAGACCCAACAGCAACCGCAAATAATTTATAGAATGCAGCCACAACAAACACAACAACTACAACAACTTATAGTCCAGCAGCCATCGGGTCAACAAGTGTTGATACAACAGCCCCAACAACAAGAACTTATAATGAGGCAATCTATGCCACAACAGCGAATTATTTATAACAATCGTGTTCTATACTCGACCCCTCAACAGTCGCCGCAACAACCTCAGCAACACACAGTGATGGGACAATCGCCACAAAC
This sequence comes from Cochliomyia hominivorax, assembly GCA_004302925.2. Taxonomy (NCBI): domain Eukaryota; kingdom Metazoa; phylum Arthropoda; class Insecta; order Diptera; family Calliphoridae; genus Cochliomyia; species Cochliomyia hominivorax. The sequence goes on from PYHX02000413.1 coordinate 6,587,974, forward strand.
ACATCAACCACAACATATTCAACTGCAAACTACTCACGCAACAATGCAACAACATCATAATCAAACTCATTTAGTGCAACAAACCCGCGTTGTTCCCTCTCAGCATCAGCAGCAGCAACAACAAGCTCAACAACAAACGCCACCCCCACCACCCCAACAAATGCAACAAAATGTTGTTTACCAACAAATTCAAGTTCAAAATAATCAAATGCCTAAAACTTTAATGCAACAGCAACAAACTCAAAATTCTCCACAACACCAGCAACATATACAATTGCAGCATCAACAGCAACAACAAACGCAAATGGTGACTCAAACTTCTAATCCCAATGGTGCAACAATAATACGAGCTGGTGTAGCCAGAGGTGGTAAGATTGGTCGAGGTGGTTTAGGTGGCACTTTAATTGCACGAATGCCAGGTCTTCCCGGAGTAACTAGAGCTGAAATAAGACCGGGTTTTAATGCTAGCAGTGCTATAGGAGGCGGCGGAGGTCAAATACTTCGCACTCCGCGACCTCGATGTAGCACTACGGTTGGTTCAACTACAAGAGGGCGAGGAAGAGGTCGTGCAGCAGCGGCAAATGTATCCGCAGGCAGAGGTTCTCCCATATTGGCTAATAATCCTCAATTGGGTACACTTCAACAAGGCAAACTAGTTACGCAAACACTTCCTAACCAAGGCATACGACAAGTTTACCGGACACAAGTTAATGATGCTGGCATGGCTGTTCAGCAGCAACATCCACAACAGCATCAACAGGTACATTTGGTTCAAGCTCAACCTCGAATGCCGGGAGTAGCTTCACGCTTTCGAGCTCCTGTTATTGGGACACAGCCACAACAACATCAGCAACAAGTACCATCAGACAGTTCTCCAGCTCAACCAACTTCATCAGCGGGTGCAAGCGCTTCAGGTAGTAGTGGTCTTGGTGACCTTGACTTGGAAGATAGTATACAAGCAGTATTTGTAAAGAAAGATGCTCAGCAAACTACAAAGGTAGCTGCTGCGGGTGTTACACCAAATCAAAATACAACAACTGTCATTAACAATAACAGTTCGACACCAGTTAGTGGTACAACACTCACTACATTCTATACCGCCAAAGATGATGACGAAAATCGTATGATTCGAACACAAAATGGCACATGTATGTCGTTGGCAGAATTTAAGAAACGTAATACTAATGCTAGCACCGGAAATCAAATTATCCAAAATCCCGCTCCAGTGGTAGCTGGCGGTATCAAACCTTTGCAACAAACTGCAGGCGGAGCTAAAATTTCTTTGCCAGCAGCAGGCGGTCAATCATTACACAGTGTACCAGTTGCACGGGTTGCACCTCAAAAGCATATAGTTAATAAAGAACAAGGTAGTGTGGCAACAACTGGTGGTACTGGAAATACTGCAACAACCAGTTCTGCAGCTAATCCCCAAACTACTAGTAGTGGCCCTCCAGCTGGTTCTTCAGTGTATCAAACATCGCACAATAACTATGAAATTCAGACCCAACATGTACTTCAAAATCGCGCTGGGCAACAAATGGCTGAGAAGGATCGCAACAGCGCTAAAATGTTAGTAATTCTGGTGTCCGGTGAACAGCGTTTGATAACATTTACTCTACCACGGGAATCGTGTACTGTCCAAGATCTCTTAGAGCAGGTTGGAGTTCCGTTTGACAATAGTACAACCATACAGTGTGTAGAGAATCCGGGAGCTAATATAGATTTTGTAGTAACAGTAGGATTTTCAGTCCAAGAATCACCTAGTGAGTTGATATCTAGGGCAGAACAAAGTTTGCAAATAAGTAGGCAACAAGAAAGTATGCAACAAAATGCTGCTGCAGTTAATGCAGGATCCCAATCTGCTGCTGCTGCTACAAGTGCCAGCGAAAGTAATGTACAGAACGCTGGTGCTCCTTCCACCACATCTACGCCCGCAAGTAATACTGCACAATCCTCCACTGAAAGTTCAGCAAAAGAGACAAATACTGCAAAGACAGCAACAACTGCAAATGCGACTGCCAACAGTGCATCCACTGCCAGTTCTAAAACAACAGAAGAATTGCCTCAACGGAAACTTATCCAAGGATTTTATGCAATTTGTCAGATTTGTGGCTTCAGCGGCTACGATCATGCGAAATGTGAACGCTGTAAACGTGTCTTTATTGAACCACCCAAAAAGATTCCCATTAAACAGGCTACTGCACCTTCCTTGGGGAATAATTTTGGAAATTCAAATAGTTCAGGTTCTGCAGAATCACAGACACCATCATCGTCTTCAGGACATGTTGAAAAGAAACGTCATTCAGAAGGTCTAACACAAAGAGGTAAGTCGTCTATGGCTTACAATCCTAATGCATCATCAACGCGTGGTCGCGGATCCTCGCAATCTGGAAGAGGTCGTGGTTCACGATCTGGGCGGAGAGCTGCCGAAAGTGAGCCAGTTATTCTCACACTAAGCAGTGATGAGGAAGACGACGAATCCTCCAATAAAGGAAATTTAAATGTAAGTAAATTTATTTTATTTGCATTTTTGCAACAACATTTAAATCACATGCAATTTTAGATGGGTGCATTAGCTAAGCCATCAAATTCGTCATCTAGTGCTTCATTGGCTTCATACAAACCTTTTGCATTTGAACCCGATATGCCGGATCCCGATGAAACTGTTTTATACAATGGTAAGTGAAAAGACTTGCATGCAATATTAAAATGCATATAAGAAACATGTGTTAGTTTTATCATGAAATAGCTTTGCTATTAAAGAAGGGATTAATAATTTAAGTTATAAAACTACGTCGTAAATAAAAAGGGACATTTTAATAATGTTTTATTTATACGTGCTTTTATCCGGTGCAATTTGCTGCACAAAAATTCTAACTCCATCCTTAAATCAGAAACAATTTCAAAAATCGCGAGATGTAACAAAAATAAAACATACAATTAGGATTTTAGCAGATTTAAAGATTTTCCTTTAATAGTTCTTCAGATATTCGATTACTCTTTTTGTCCAGTAAAACAACTCCTCGAGAAAGTAAATGGGACCGAATTTTAAAACTTTCGCTTGATATTTCTCTAGATATTCTAAAATTAAAATTGGTAACGTATCCGTCAAATTTTAATTCGTCTTAAAATTTGTCCAGTAAAGAACTTCTTGAAAAAGTGATTGAGAAAAAAATTTTAAAGCTTTCGCTGCAGTAGTTCTTTAGATATTTGATTATAAATATTTGCTTTGTTTGGGAGTACCCCTGCGCCTGGTCATGTCCGTCCTACATTTCATCCAAAAAAAAGATAAATTTTCCTAAATCAATATTTGCTCTGAGTAGAGGTACTCTTTCTACTGTTCCTATCTTTACATACATACATCCTACTTTTTATATAGATAGATTGGTCCAAAAATAAAAATCTTTTCCAATCATGGAAATATTAAAATAACAAGTGAAGATATTCACTTGTTGCAATTTTGGAAAACGTTAATTCAAAAAGTGCAAACATATTTTTAAAGTAAAACTACGTTTACATATATGTGTTTTTTATGACTTTTTTTTTAACACCAAAAAACTACATGTGAATATGTTAATAATTGCGTGTTTTTCTTTTGTATTTTTTTTTTTTTTTTTTTGCAAAAATAAAAAATCGATCTGGTAATACCTGGTTTAACATGCCATGAACTTTTCAAAATATAACCTTATTTGTCATAGTTAACTGCACTACTCACCGCCAGAGGTTCAACTGACAGTTGACATTTGGACGCCATTATTACTTTTTGACAAAAGAAAACTGAGATAAAAAATGTTAAAGAGCAAATAAATAGTGACTGACACTACAAATAGGCACTGTTAAAATAAGATAAAATAATTAGAAAAATAAAGTAAATTTTCATTAAATTAGAATAGAACATTTTGCAGAAAAATGGATGCGAATGGTAAACGAGGATGATTAGAAGAAAAGAAAAAAGAATACAATATTTGTATATTCAATACATTTTGTAACACGTTTTTAAGATGTTTGTGCATGAGTGAAGACAATTTTTACAAGTTTTTTTATGTTTTTCTCTTTTAATAGATTTCACTCGTGGGGATGTAACTGATCTTACAAATTGCAGCGATAAGTTAAGCTGCAGTCTGTCATGTAAATTAATACGTTTTGGAACTTATCGTTTTGAACCTTCTGAACAGGTATATGTCCGATCGGCCGTCAGTTCAGTAAAATGGAGTTAAACATATTTTTTGTTTTTTTAGGTAATCATAACTTCTCTGGGCATACGCATAGTAGCACCTTTGGAAACTAATCCTAGTGAAACTTTTGCATTAAATATTTACAAAAATGAAGTGGTCAAGATTATTGCCCACTTTTCGAAAACGTCATCTGTTAATTCCATGCTGTGTTTTTATACTTTACGTAATTGTGCCCAATACATACGTACATCCTTAAAAATGGCAGAAGTATCTAAACATATTGATGGTGGTGAGTAAAATCATCTTTCCATATTTTCTTATTTCAATTAAACCTTGATTTGTTTCTTTTTTTTTCCTCAGTAACTTACTTTTCAGCGAATGGTCCGTATCAAATACGTAAAATTATTTTACAATTTGTTACCATTTCGGAACAAGCAAAAAGTGTTATACGATCAATCTGGGATTTCCTTGATGAAATATCTGAAACTGATGCACAAGATTTGCTACAAAGAGCAGCAGATTCAGATAAGAAGTTAGCCAGTAATAAAAATAATAGGTAAGGAGGAGATATTTTGCATTTGAAACATAAAAAAATGTATTTTAACGTTTTTGTATCTTTAGTGAAAACATTCCCACAACTACACAATTGCAACCAAATGAAGTACGCCAGCTTCTCATATATCCACCAGGAAAGGGAGGCATTGCCATCAATACAGAAGACTATATGTGTCTGGCTACTGATCAATATTTGAATGACATTATTATAGATTTCTATTTAAAATGGGTTCATGATAATGTTATACCGGAAGCACAAAAGGAACGTACTCATATTTTCAGTACTTTCTTCTACAAACGTTTAACCACTTTAACACGGCATACACATCAAGATAAAGATGGTGGCAAATTGACACCGGCACAAAAACGACATGCACGTGTACAAAACTGGACGAAAAATGTTAATCTTTTCGAAAAAGATTTCATTGTCATACCTATAAATGAACAATCTCATTGGTTTTTGGCCATAATATGTTTTCCCCGCCTAAAAGGTCCGGTTACCTTTGATACAAACACTCCCGTTGAATTACAACCCATTAAGAAAACCAGTAAGTATTTCAACTGTATAATGTATAATTTTCTTTTTTATTTGACATCTCTCTATTATAATTTAGAAGGCAAAAAGGTGTCTTTGCAGATCGGAAATACAACGATTACACCATTATCAAAACGTGATAGTGCAAATGTTTTAAGTGAAATATGTGGTGTTGATGATGATAGTGAACGCGATGAGGCTGAGGGTGATGATAGTGATTTGGCATCGGAAGACAGTGATTTCGATAATACTTCTTCATCTACTACCCTCAATAATTCCCAACCAGCTACACCAATTATACCAGGAACCACTACATCATCCGCCCATCAACCCATTAAACAACCACTTATTTTAATATTTGATTCTTTGGCGGGTGCTTCTCGTAGTCGTGTCGTAGCCACTTTGCGAGACTATTTGACGTGTGAATATAAAATTAAAATGACCGATGCGCCATTGCACAGTTTTAACAAAGACAATATGCCGGGGCATTGTGTTAAAGTTCCTCAACAAAATAACTTTACTGATTGTGGCCTGTACTTGTTACAGTATGTTGAACAGTTCTTTAAGGATCCCATACGTGATTATAGGGTTCCAATCAAACAATTGGCACAATGGTTTGATACCTTAACTGTGACTCGAAAACGTGAAGACATTTCGAATTTAATTCAAAAACTCATGAATGAACGCAATGGGCCAAACAATAAAATCATTTTGCCAGAAATTCCATTTCCAACACTTAATGGCCAACTGGTCGAACCAGAGGGCTATAATATTGAATTTGAAGAAGGTGAAATGGACGATGATGATGAGGTAAGTGTGTGTGAAAATAAGTTTTATAACGAAAATTGATCAATATTGCATTTTTGGATTACAGGAGGAAAATACCACTGGTGATATGGATGAACTTTCTACGGATGATACCAGTAAAAGTAAGACACCTATTAAAATGCCAACTACAACAACACCGGTCGTTGCGTCAACTACGACTGCAGCTTTAGTGCCAACACAAGGACGAAAAATAGTCGTTAAACGACGAATGCAAATAAGTGGAAATAATGATTTAAACACAAGCCAAGTAAATACCACAGCTACTGCTACCACCTGTGGTACACCACCGTCATCGGGATCAACGTCAGGTCACCCACGTACTAGTATGGCAAAAATACGTAAAGTTGAATCGTAAACAATACGATTTCATAAGATTAAAGTCAATATCATCATTCATCATTCATAAAAAAATATTCATTTCTTCTTGTATCACATATGCCGCCCCTTCGTCAGAATCATCATAATAATACATTGTCGTTATCATCGTTTAAATCTTTTTACCACATTTTTAATTTTGTTGTTAGCTACTTCACGTATCTCTATAGTTTTTAAACAAATACTCCTTAAGCCTTGTTTCTTCATAATATTATTATTATTATTTTTATTATTTCCTATTTTTGTATTATCTCGTAGATTTTTAGGACTGAATGAACGCAAAAAATGATTATTAAAACAAAAAAAGGAAATTTTTTAAAAAAATTATTTTTTTGTTTTTTAATACTGACTTCATTTGTACTGTAAATATTTTTGATTAATTTAAACAATAGTATATTTAACTACTACAACTACTAAATATAAACATAACAATTAATAAACCACTTGCAACTGTGTTAAAATAAAGAAAAAAATAAGATAAAGTGGTTAATTTATAAACTAAATTATAAATAAATAAAAATTAAAAAAAAAAAACAAATTTATTCATATAAATCAAATGAATTTTGGTGTTTATACCCTACATCATCATAGGTGGTTGGGGTATTATGCATTTGTGCAAGGTGTTTGTAACGGGTAGAAAAAATAGTGCTAATCACTTAAGTATAACTTTCGACTAAGAATCATTTTCTGCGTCGATTTAATAATGTCCGTCTGACTGGCAGTCCACGTAGAGCTTGTTCGTAAAATACAGTTCGCGGTTTTGAAGATGTCTTAATGAAATTTGACACGTACTTATTGGGCCCAAGGACGATGCCTTTATTTCTTATTGGCCCCATACAAATGTTCCGCAGGAATGAGTTTTTTAGCCCATAAAAAATCCTAAACATAAAACCATTTTAGGAAAATAGACGTGGCAAATTATAAGAGGGCTGTTTCAAAATTCTTCGTAGCTGTGATTTACATCCAACAATGTGGGGTAGAGTGTTATATGATCGGACTTGACCGATTATAACATTTTTACTTGTTTTATTTTAAACAACAACAACAATACGATTTGCAGAAGGAATGAGACTTGAATGTAAGAATGAAAAGGGTTATTTTTCTTTTTTTCGTTTGTGTTTTTTTTTAATTTCGTACCTTCTTCTTTTTCCGCGAATCTACCCCCACCACGACTCACACACAACAGATCAATTGTTGTTGTTTCTCTGAATTCCTCTTTGACATTTTCTGACATGTATTTAAACGACAACGACGGTTAAAATACATGATGACTGTTTTGCATATGAATTCATTTATTAACAACAAAAAAATTTAGAAAATTCGTGGTCAAAATTGCGATAAAAAGAAAAGATTATTTTATTTACTAATTTTACATGTTCAAATTGTGTATCTTTTACAAGAGTCGAAATAATTTCACCATGTATGTTCCATAATGATGTGTGTTTATTTTTGTTGTTTTCTCGTTTAAAATACTCATCATGTATGTTTTCCGTTTGCCTAAATGTTTATGTGCACGAGTGTGTGTGTGTACGTGGATGTGTAAAAAGAATAAAAAGTGTGGTTATTTATTTTGTATTTACATTGAGAAACATTGTTTGAGTAAGTGAGTGAGTGAGTGTATTTGCTTGTTTATTTTACCTTTTTCCATTTTCCGCTCTCATTTGTATTATATTTATTTTATGCTCTTTTTAAAGAATTTTGTTGTTGTTATTATTGTGTTCGCTAGTAAAGAGTTGCCAACAATTTTTAATATAAAATTATTTGGGCATTTACAGTTACAGTCATCTTTTAAACAAAAAACTGTGTTACATAAAAACAGTTAATACGAAATTTTACACCCTTATGGTCCCGTAAATTAATATAGATCACTTCGCTATTTAATTCGTATAACTAAAGTAGAAATTTGGTAGAAATGTGGTCTAGAGAAGTTTTCTATTTAAAACCAGCAAAATTGATTCAGTATATTAAATGATATAGACCGATATCTGAGGCAACCTCCAAACTCAAGCGAAGAACTTTCGTAAAATTGCCAATTACAAATTAACAAATAAGAATAAAATTTTGTCATAATATTTTATTTTACCATTCCAAAAATTATCAGTAGAAAAAAGTGAGAGCCAAAAATATAATTTATTTTATCACTAATAAAATATATGTTTAATTTACATGCATTTGTGGTGGATGATGCTGAATATTCAGCATAACCAATTTAACTGTTAACTTTTTTATTTTTTTTTACAAAAGTATTTAATGGATTAAGGGTATACAAAAACTATGTTCTGCGAGATTTTTTGCAACTTTCTGGTCAAGAACTTTATGTTGCTGATGCTCGAGGGAATGTTATAAAACGTTAAGAGCGAAAAAGAGGTCAAAATTTCCCAAAAATTAGTGGTATGACAAGCAATATGCAGTTGAAAAGAAGAAAAATCATTTGTTACAATGGGCTCTATAAGTATAAGTAAGACTTCATAATGTATCCACTTACTTTTTTTCAAACTTGGCATCCCGTCTCTGTGGTAAACAAGCCTTTGAGCTCTTGTTAAAGGAAATGTTCAAAACGTCATCACTAGCGATTCAAACTACAAACTTTTTATCTTTTTGTAAATTGGAACAAAAATATAAATAAAACTGTGTATTAACATATATTTATGTTAAAAATTTTTCGATCTAACTCCTTACATCCCTATGATGTTAGAATATTATAAAACGACTTTATGTTAAAAAATAAAAAAGTATACATTTTCTTTTTCTTACAAAAATTTCTCTTTGTTTTATTATTATTATTATTATTATTATTATTATTATTATTTATTGTATTAAACAAAATATTGTAATTTTATAGTTCAAGGATAATGCTGTCTCCATACGTTTGAGTATAATTAACTACAATCCCCGTTATATTTCTTTTCGTGGAGAACTCTGCTTTTCTTAATGACTTGTTTTTTCTTTTCCCTCTTGTTTTGTTATTTTCTTTTATTTACAGCTGCATGTAAATAAATGACAGCGACCACAAGCATGAAATATAAATATACATACATATGTACGTACATAAAACAACCCCCCACACTACACTACTCATACTTCAGATCTTGTATGAAAAAAGAGGCTGTCTCTTTTATAGGCCAGTTTTTCTTCTTTCTTATAGTTGTAGTTGTAGTTGTCGTTGTTATTATTTATTCCTTTTTGTTGCTGTTTTCATAACATTCTCTACTTCATGTATGTTGTTAACAGCCATAATACAAATTATGAAACATACATGATACATCATAATGACTTTATTTTTAATTTAAAAATTTATAATTTACATTAACTAAATGAAAATAACAATTTAATATAAAAACTAAATGAGTTTAATGGATATTTTATTAGTTTAAAGTTGGAAGTTTTAATTGCTATTTGTTTTTTTGTAACAAATTTTGTTATCATGTATGTTTTTATAATTGTGTTTGTTCTTGTTTGTGTTTTTTCGTTTTACTGTTTAGTGTTGTTTAACAGCAAAGTGAGGTTAGTTTTAATTTTGTTAGGTGAGTGAGTAAATTTTCTCTTACTTTCGCTCTCTCATTCGCTGTATTTTGGTGTAATGTTCTCATTGTTTTGATATATTTGTTTTGTCATAATAGTCCAATAAAATTGAGTTGCCAGCTACTAAGAACTAAAGTTAGAACAATTTTGTTTTTGTTTATATACGTTTGAGATGGTTTAAATAAATTTTTTAATTAATAATTAGTTATTTTTTATAACTAATTCCATTTACAATTTTTACAGTTTATATCTATTTTGTTTATTAAGCTTGTTTAAGAGCAATAGTTTATTATGGTGAGCTGTTGTGTTAATAGTAATGGCCACTCTATTATTGTTCTCTTTATTAATGACGTATGTACGTAAATATATGAGTGCCATACTAATCTATTGTTTTTGCTTTATTATTATCTTACTACACCAAAAAATTTGACTACCCAATAATACCAACAAAAGCAGTGAAGGAACGACGAACAATTTCCTAATGAGTCACTGTTTTCTTTTTATTAAATGTAATTGGAATCATAATTAAACAGTGATTTTTAATTAGAACTAAAAATAAGAAGAGAAATTTGTGAAATAATTTTATATAAAAAAAATATATCAAAAGGCAAAGAAATGTTTTCAAGTGGTCCCAACTATACGAAATTAAAAACAAATTTACGTTTGGCCGTAAATCGTTTAAAACTATTGGAAAAGAAAAAGGCTGAAATTGCCCAAAAATCTCGTAAAGAAATTGCCGATTTTCTGGCTAATGGCAAAACCGAAAGGGCTCGCATACGTGTGGAGCACATAATCAGGCAAGTACTTTCTTCTCCCCAATGGCAGAATGGTTAATCGTTTATTTATCATATTCAACAAAAATTTTAGGGAAGATTATTTGGTGGAGGCTATGGAAGTTGTTGAAATGTATTGTGATTTACTATTGGCCAGATTTGGTTTGGTAACACAAATGAAAGAGTTGGATGATGGTATAGCCGAAGCTGTTTCTAGTGTTGTGTGGGTGTGTCCCCGTTTACAGAGTGATGTGGCCGAGTTGAAAATTATTTCCGATATATTTATTCAGAAATATGGTCCCCAATTTGCTGAAAAGGCTAGAACTGCCACGGGTGATCATCATGTTTCCGAAAAATTAATGCATAAATTACAACTTCAAGCGCCACCCAAACTGTTGGTGGAGAAATATTTAATTGAAATAGCCAAAAACTATAATATTGAGTATGAACCGGATCCACAAGTATTAAATGAGGAAAAGGAAGGTAAGTATTTAAATAAATATCAGGGCTTAAATCAATTTTCATATGCTACAATGTTACGAACGACTTTCAAACAAAGAATTAGTCAAACAAGATATTACCATCCGCTCTCTGATAGTTTTGAAGATATTGGGAATGAAAGGTTTGGTATCTAAGCCAGTAATTGATAATAAAAATTAATTTCAAAGTCCCATATCTTGGTTTTTATTAAATCGTTTATGGTTCCAAGTAAGAGTTTTATAAATTTGGTACCAACTACTTCCTCAAGGAACTGTTTTACGGGACAAAACATAGGACGGTTTGAACCAGAGGAAGGGGGGTAAAACAAAAATAAAGACAAACTAATGCATTTATAGGAATATGCATCAGTGCATATACCAAAACTTAAGTAACCGAGATCTCTCAAAATTCTAATACTTATGATTACAAAAAGTTAAAAAATAAATATTTGAATTTTTCAGGTCGTGATCAAAATCTTATAGACTTAGCTGATCGCAATAATTTAGGTGGCGGTGGAGGGGCTCCTCCTCAGATGGGATTTATTGGTTATCCAACTGTACCACCATTACCTCATATGCCTGAACCACCAACCAATAAACCTTTTAATTACCCTCCATTTGGTGGTGGTGGCGGTGGTGGTGCTGCAGCACCTCCTTTGCCCTATGGTGGTGGTCCGGGTGGAGCTGTACCCTTTAACTACAATATACCACCAACCTCTCCACCCACTAATAATGAACATAAGGATCTGAACACGCAATTCATTAATGTGAGTAAAAAATTTCTTTTACAATATTTTCAAAATAATAAAAAGTTTAAGACATTTTTGCATGTCTGCTGGAAAACCTTGAAAAACTGGTCAACACATTGTTTTAACTGAAACATTTTGTTGATCATTTTTTTAAGCATAAGAGTGAGATCGAAAAAATCTTAACATACATATATGCATTTGATTTAAATTATTATTACAAATTACAACAAAATATGTTTATAGTTTTAATCATTAGTGATGAAATTTTGAACGTTTTTCGGAAATCCTACCATTTACGTTTTTTACCATAGTGACAGAAAGCCAAAAATATGTAGTCACATTTTGAAGTCTTATGAATTGAAGCAGCACATTCCTTGATGTTAGTGTCGGTATATTTAGAACCTGTTGTAAGAAATGATTGACTTCTTTTGTCGCAACTGCATACTGCTTGTCGTACGTAAGAACTTTTTGAGTTCTAATCTTTTCTTTAACATTCTCTCGAGCATAACCGACATAAAATTTTAGACCAGGAAGTTGCATAAAATCTGCCAGTAAATTTCATTCTAATTTGTCGATTTATAATTAACGATTTTACGAAAGTTCTTCGCTTGAACTTAGAGGTTGCCTCAGATATCAGTTTATATCTTTTAATATACTAAAACCGGTTTTGCTAGTTAGGAAACTTCCCAGAATTAAAACAAATACTCATGATAAATTTCATTGAGCTCTGTCAATTATTGTGATTATGAAAGTGCACACAACAGACAGACGAACAGACATAGCTCCTGATCCTGCAGGCCTACAGTTGAACAACAACATGAACCAAAATTTATAAATGTAGTATATATTTCCAGCTATTACACCAACAGACATAGCTAACTCGAATGAGATTTCGATGCATCGATTTGATGTAAGAATATATATATGCATTATGGGATTTGAGTTGATTCCTTCTTAGCGCTTCATCACTTGAGGTGGTGGAGGATATGAAAATCATATAATACTTGGTTTAAAAGTTTTAACAAAAAGGATGTGTTAAGAATTTTTTCGATCTAACTCCTTAATTTAAGAAGCATGAGTTGTTAGCATGTTTGTGCGTATAAGATTGAAATATAACTAACTTTAACCTGATTAGGAGGAATCGGCACAGGATTTACAGCCTACCACAACAACAACAGATAATAATGTTAATGTGGATGAGGCATCTGGTTTTGATGAAAGTATTTTGGTAGGTTATTATACATAAAACGTTTATGTTTTCATAATATATGTGTTTTGAAAATAATAAACATAATCAGTGTGTGTGTGTGTGTGTCTGTGTATATCTGTTGTATATCGATCATTGTGTATATGTATTTAATCAAATTCACACATCATTAAAGCTTTTGCACTAATCCCAGCAAATCTGTTTCCTTTTTTTGTTGTGCTAATAACCACATTTTATGTTTATCCTTTCCTTTTTCAATAGCGCCAAAAAATGCACAATGATCCGCCACCACGTTATTCTTCAATTAATCCTATTAATCTACAGGTAGCTTTATAATAAATTTTAATCTACTTTTATATTAATTATATCTCTTGGAATTATTTTTTGCTTCTCTTTCTATTTATCTATTGTCTTTTCTTATTCTTATTGGAATTTAAATAATTTTCTTCTTTTCTATTACGATTTATAGAATGCTAACAAACCGAAACCTCAACCACGCAGTAAATTGCCACCAGCTGTGCAACCTTCTGCTCCCTCAATGGATATACCGCAATTACCAAATGTTCCCATGGACTTGCCAGATATTCCAAGCGATGAAGTGAAGCCCAATAATAATGATGATGACATAGATTTTGATGATTTATCTAAACGCTTTGAAAATCTTAAAAAACGCAAATAAATTATTTAAGAAATAAAATTGTTTCTCCTTCTCCCGGAAAAAATCATGTTATTTAAGGAAACAAACACTAATTATATTTTATGCATACTGTTGTTGTATTAATAATAAAAACAATAAATAAAATAAAAAAAATATTAATTTCAACGTTAAAACAAAACGTTTTAGAAAACTTCATCAGTTTCGACAACCTCTTTTAATTCTAGTAGTTCCACCAAACCTTTGCCTTTGGTTTCATTACGTACTAATTCATCGATAAGACGATAATTTCCTGGATCGATTAACAGAGTTATATGCAAAGTAGATTCGTCCCATTCTTCATGATCGACAGCGGTACTAAGTTTCAATATTGATTCTTTCAATTTGGGTCCATTATCTTTTTTGGCTGCAAATGATACTCTCAACTTCATGCGTGACCTTTCAATGGGCATATGTTCTTTAAGCAATTTAATAGCATCCAATGTTTGTTGTTTATTATTACGATTTGGTTTAATGGAAAAGTGAGCTTCTTTTAATGATTTCTCTATAATTGAGGAAGGATAAGGTCTTCGGGTTTCCGGATTAACACACAGGGCTGCTACGCTGTTAATAATACTATTGAGTTGTGTATCCAGCACCGATTGTCGTTCTTTTTCAGACACCTGCAATTCCCCCTTCATTAAAATTTCTTTGCATATTTCAGTTTCATCACTTTTGCCAAATGCTTTCATAAGTTCTTCTTTCTTGGCTGCCTGACCTTTAGAGACATTTGTAAAAACTGTGTGTGTTTGAAGCACTTCATCGATATCTTTTTCTCTACAATAAGACAAGGGAATAGTTCATATGATTATTTGTTTTTACTTTGTTCTAAACAAGTAAGATTTCTTTATTTTATGGCGAATCTTCTATAACCGACACCACAAGTATGTGTGTGAGGTAAATACGTTATGTTTTGTACTTACAGAAACACAGACGTATACACTATATAGGAGTTTTCCTTAAATATAACACAGGAACACTTAATGAATCATAAAATTAATTATATTTTTTTGGCTATAACATTTTTCTACTGAACCCGTTTTGATAATTTAGAGTGTTTAATTGGCAATTTTATGGAAGTATTTTGATTGAAATAAGAGTTTGCCTTAGATATCGGTTTATATCTTTTAATAAACAACACCGATTTTACTAAGGTCAGATTTCATTGAGCTCTGTCAAATATTGTGGCTATGAGCGTGACAAAAGCAAACAGCTGGACGGATATAGCTAAATTAAATTAGATTTTGACTTGATGCTAGAATATATTATGGGCTCTGAGATGATTCCTTCATAGTGTTACACACGAAAAAAGAAATATACCCTCTTCAGTACTTGTGTTGTTGGAGGATATAAAAAATTACTTACACATTGCTTCTCCAGGACAGAACTTTGTTTTTATAACAAGCGATTTCAAATCGTTTTCCACCTTTTTTCAATCTCACCACGGCTACATTCGTTAAACGTATTTGATTTGTGGGCGTGAAAATTTTGGACATTTTTGTTTAATTGTTTTTTTTAAATAATTAAAATTAAAAATCTTTGAAAAACTATTTACAAGAAAATTCTATAACGTTTCAACAAAAAAAATGTGAAATACTTTGACAATACGATGACGAATCAGAAATCAAAACAAAAAGTAAAAAAAAGAAAACAGTAATAAACAGAGAAGTGCTGCCAAGTTGACAAGCTGTGTATAACAAAAATTTGAATAAAAATACTTTTGTACGTCGAATGAAAACTCAATCTAACGAAAGCCAGTCACACGAATTCCTGTAAAATTGGGTTTCTCTATCTACGAAGCTTTCGTTCACATAGATTTACCTTATTTATTATGTTTTCAAAAATTTTAGTAATATCAAATTTTGAATTTTTCAAGTTTTTGTAATTTTTTATGAATTTTAGTAAAAATGCTACTAATTTGTTTGAACAAAAATACAACAATGTTTAAACAAATAAAAAAATAACGACATGAAGATACAAAAACAATTTGGGGAAAAAATGTATTTTATAAAATTATTGAAAAATAATATAAAATCATTTATTATTTCGATTACGGAGAATTTTCTAATTGTGGATTTGCAGAACTTGAATATTTGGTAAGTATTTTTATAGTTTTTCATTCAATAAGTCAGTCTGGCGAAAGCTTAACAGCAAGTGACTGATTTTCACATTTCATTTTGATTCGTTCGAGATAAAACCCAATTTTGTATGAAAACTCTTACGTTTTCGTTCGTCTCTTTGTTCGCATACATGACAGTTATACGAATTTATTGAAACAAAACGAACGAAATCTTTCGTTCGACATAGAGAAACAGGATATCAAACTTTTCAATAAAAAATTAAATTTTTCATCAAGAATTCAATTTTTTTATTAATTCAAATGTTTACTTAGAATTCAAGTTTTTTATCTATGTCGACAGTCAGGAAGCACTCAAAGCATAGAAGGGATACTTAGTTAGGTTACCTCTTGCCTGGCGGTGCAAGGACTACTTATCTGAATAACATAACACATGGTGATATGTTAGTCAGATTGTTTATTTGGTTGGATTGGTAAAGGGCTTCAGAACCGAGGTCTGACTATAGGGTGGCAAGACTCTTATGGCCACAGCTTAATATCATCATTAACATGGGGCGCAAAATTCCACTTTTGAAATTCCGCTGGATGTGTGGTGAGGCAGAGAAAATGGTTTATCACATTCTGTGTCACAGTCCAAGTCTGCAGGCCCGTAGACAGAGGTGTGCGGATATCCATGGATATAAGTTGGATGATCTAATAGGATTTGTAAACAGTATCGATTGGCTAGGGGGATATTTATAGGCATGATTCCATATTTGATTTATATTCTCATAGTCGTCATTTTCTAATCCGATTTTATCTTTTCCTAAATCTTGATCAGCTCTAGGATTACCTCCCTATTACGCTCTTTATGGTCTTTTACTCTTATTTTAATTCATAGATTTTTAAACTTGAAGGTATCACAATGGACTATAAGGATCTCTAAGTAGGATCTTGATGTCTATAAAACTTTTACTAAAAATTCAAATTTTCACCAAAAAATTCAAATTTTCACCAAAAATTCAAATTTTCACCAAAAATTCAAATTTTCACCAAAAAATTCAAATTTTCACTAAAATTCAAATTTCACTAAAATCAATTTTCACCAAAAATTCAAATTTTCACCAAAAAATTCAAATTTTCACTAAAAATTCAAATTTTCACCAAAAAATTCAAATTTTCACCAAAAAATTCAAATTTTCACTAAAAATTCAAATTTTCACTAAAAATTCAAATTTTCACCAAAAAATTCAAATTTTCACCACAAAATTCAAATTTTCACCACAAAATTCAAATTTTCACCACAAAATTCAAATTTTCACCAAAAAATCAAATTTTTACTAAAAATTCAAATTTTCACCAAAAAATTCAAATTTTCACCAAAAAATTCACATTTTCACCAAAAAATTCAAATTTTCAATAAAAATATAAATTTTCAATAAAAATATAAATTTTCACTAAAAATTCAAAATTTCACTAAAATTTCACATTTTCACTAAAAATTCAAATTTTCACCAAAAAATTCAAATTTTCACCAAAAAATTCAAATTTTCAATAAAAATATAAATTTTCAATAAAAATATAAATTTTCACTAAAAATTCAAATTTTCACAGGAAATTCAAATTTTCACTATAAATTCAAATTTTCACAGGAAATTCAAATTTTCACTATAAATTCAAATTTTCACTATAAATTCAAATTTCACTAAAAATTCAAATTTTCACTAAAAATTCAAATTTTCACTAAAAATTCAAATTTTCACTAAAAATTCAAATTTTCACTAAAAATTCAAATTTTCACTAAAAATTCAAATTTTCACTAAAAATTCAAATTTTCACTAAAAATTCAAATTTTCACTAAAAATTCAAATTTTCACTAAAATTCAAATTTTCACTAAAAATTCAAATTTTCACTAAAAATTCAAATTTTCACTAAAAATTCAAATTTTCACTAAAAATTCAAATTTTCACTAAAAATTCAAATTTTCACTAAAAATTCAAATTTTCACTAAAATTCAAATTTTCACTAAAATTCAAATTTTCACTAAAATTCAATTTCACTAAAAATTCAAATTTTCACTAAAATTCAAATTTCACTAAAAATTCAAATTTTCACTAAAAATTCAAATTTTCACTAAAAATTCAAATTTTCACTAAAAATTCAAATTTTCACTAAAAATTCAAATTTTCACTAAAAATTCAAATTTTCACTAAAAATTCAAATTTTCACTAAAAATTCAAATTTTCACTAAAAATTCAAATTTTCACTAAAAATTCAAATTTTCACTAAAATTCAAATTTCACTAAAATTCAAATTTTCACTAAAATTCAAATTTCACTAAAATTCAATTTCACTAAAAATTCAAATTTTCACTTAAAATTCAAATTTTCACTAAAAATTCAAATTTTCACTAAAAATTCAAATTTTCACTAAAAATTCAAATTTTCACCAAAATTTCTAATTTTGACCAAAAATTCAATTTTCCTCTAATTGCCCACTTTTGCAATAAATTAATAAAAATATCAAATTTAATATGTTTATTTACATTTATTACTTCAATAAAATATTAGAAATCTTAACAGAATTCGTTGATTTTGTTTAGTTTTTCCGAAAAATTTCAATAATTATTAAAGTTATATTTAATTTGATTTTAAAAATACCAACAATTTTGTATTAATTTCTTTTTTTAACTGAAAATTAACCGTTTTGTCGAATTGCAGTTTAGTGATTAAACAATTTGAATAGAAAAATGAAACAAAATAATCGTTATTAATAGTTAAAGAGAGCGTTTTGAAATTTCCGTTTCTATTCATTCTATGATACATCTGGTGGACAACGTGGTTGATGAGGTTCTTGTTCTTCTTCCGTTTCACACATTTCCCCTTCTGCTGTTTGTTCTTCTTCATTTATGTCAGGCAATTTGGCGGGAGTTTCTTCTTTGTAACCCGCATAAGTTTCAGCACGTTGCTTAATGATTTCTTGTATAATAACGGTGAGTATTTCTCTTGAGTCCACTATTTGTCCAACTTCTTCGGCTACTTCTACAGTTAGCCAGGGATAAATAGTTTTCATTAATTGTTCTTTCTTGGCGGCATCTGTAGCCGGTTCGAGGCTATCCAAGACCTCTGGTAAAATACTGGCTATATGACCCTGTAATAATTTGGCAGCAGTAATACCACGCTGCATTTCTTCATCCAAAGATTTGGCTATACTATCTTGACGCAAACGTCTTTCTTTTTCAGCTTGCAAACGTACTTCCTCCTCTTCTAGACGTCTTAATTCGGCCAATTCGGTTTCACGTTCGGCTAGAAGACTACAAGAAGGAAAAAAGGTCAGTATTTTGAGACCTAAATTTAGTAATTCCAACTTACTCTTGTTGTTTTTTGCGTATGGCGTCAATTTCTTGCTCATGAGCCACCTCCAATATACTCAACTCCATTATACTATCAACCATAACATCTATTATGGGCTGAGCTTCGGCCTCGAATTGGAATAGCTCTCCATCGGCTATTTCTGTGGCCTTATCGACCCCTATTTTGGCTGGTATATAAGGAGGTGTTGGTGGTTTCTCTAAAAATAAATCGGTTTGGGTTTCAGTGGAAGTTTCCGTGGGTTTTGCTATCAATTCTTCCAAATATTTATCCGTTTGTACATCCTCATGACGTCTACCCTCCACAGGGGGTGGAGTACCCAAAACATTACGCTGATTTCGCTGAGTAACATTTTTCTTGCGTAAAGCTTGTCGTCTACGATATTCGGCCGCCCTGTCAAAGGGATCATATTCTCCCTAGGGAAGAATTAGAAAACAAATAAATTAACAACATTATAAATGAATTAATAAAATATACGAGGTGTTACAGTAATTTTCCTTTTGTTATTTGCAAAATAAATAAAATTTGCCAATAAAAACAGAAATTTCAAATTGAAAACTTAATAGTTAACGTTATAGAGAGGGGGGTTGGGGGAAACAAAGAATGTCTATTTTTAGGAGTTATTAATGGTCATCAAACATGCCAACGTAATTAATTTATTAAATTATATAGTAAATATATTCGAGAAAAAATATAATAATAAAGAGGAAAAGAGGACAATAAATCACGAGGTTTGCACAGTGTTTCCAAATCGATTTTTTTATATAAATATAGAGTAGAGGAAGATTAGTTTAGGTTAGATTTTCAGGTATAAACATGTTAAATAAATATTTGGTATCTAAGAAAACGAGAGAACTTGGAGATTCCCAATTAATGTCAAAAAGAAGAACTTAAAATGTAAATTTTGAAAAATTTAGAAAAATAAATTTATATAAAACTAGCAGACCCGGCAAACTTCGTTTTGCCAAAAAAAAATTTAGAACTGACCCTAAGCAAATATAACTGTTGTATTGAGTAGATTATTAATAATTTAACTTTGCTTTGTATCTCTCCCCCTGGTATTATCCCTTCTACGTTTTGTCTGGTAAAACAGAAAGGAATTAGGACCTAGTTTGAGAGCTCTCCCTGCTTTAGTTCTTTAGATATTCAATAACCAATATTTGCTTTGTATGGGCAGTACCCCTCCCCTTGGACTTATCCGTCCTACGTTTTGTCCAGTAAAACAGTTCCTTGAGAAAGTAGTTGGGACTAAATTTAAGAACTATCGCTGTTATACTTCTTTATATATATTCGATACATAATATTTGCTTTGTACTCCTCCCCCTGGTTTTCATCATTAGTGATGCAATTTTCAACCTTTTTTCGGAAAACCTTTCATTAGCGTTTTTTGTCAATTTGCTTAAACAGGTAGGCCATCTTTATTTAAAATATACCACACATTGAAACACCTTTTTTGTGCTCTTTAATTCTCTTTTAACTGGAGCTCAATATCTCTCCACTGGACTAAGCTTCGGACTTTTTAAAGGATTTGCCACTGTTGGTACAAATACCACATTAATGTTCTTGTACCACTTAAGAGCTTAATTTGGACCCTCATCGTCTACCCCTCTGGCCATATAGGGACCTATACTCCTTCAAATCAACTCGAAAACATCTTATCTCTTTAACCATGACAAATTTCATTAAACGATTTTAAATGGTTCAAAATTTTCTGAATTTTTTTTAAACAATTAAGAATGTAATATTCGGCTATGCCGAATCTACACTACCCTCTACCACAAAAGCCTAAGAAATGAATACATTATGTTTCGTACATGGGCATTAAATGCACATACACACTCATATATACACTTACAAACGCATACATTATATGAAGAAATCTGTATAAGTCATAAAATAAGTTATATTTTTGACTATAACTCTTTTTCTACTGAACCGATTTTAATAATTTTTGGACTAATAATGAGTTAGAAATTTCTTCATATTATGGAAATTTTTTTTCTAATTTACGAAAGAACTTCGCTCAAAATTTAGGTGTTGTCTCTATATCTCTGAGCGTGCACATAGCTAAATCGACTCAGATTTTGATTTGATGAAAGGATATATATATATATATATATATATATATATATATATATATATATATATATATATATATATATATATATATATATATATATATATATATATATATATATATATATATATATATATATATATATATATATATATATATATATATATATATATATATATATATATATATACATTATGTAGTCTTAGATGATTCCTTTTTAGCGTTACACACGAAATGACAAAGTTAATATACCCTCCCCTTCACCACTTGTGGTGGTGTAGGGTATTAAAAATCGTTATATTATCACTATATATTGTTTATTCCAACATTCAATCCGAGAATTCGTTAAATTTCTTAAATTAAATAAAAACTATGATTTATTTTCATTAAATTTATTTTAATACGCACCATTAACTGATTTGTAGCATAATTGCTGCCTCTTACAATTCGTCTTTCATGCATAACATTTTTGTAGGGTTCAGGAGGTGGAGTTTCTCTGGAAATGAAAAAGAAGAAAAAGAAACATAAAATATGCAAGTAAAAATGTTATAGTCGGCCAAACCCGACTATATAGTAACCTGCACGACAATGTTTGTTATAGAAATTACGGAAAATTAATGAACGACCCACGTATTATTTTAATTTTTTAAATAATTCTTAAGTGTACAGTAAAACTAACATTTATGTGAAATTTAGAAGTTTTTAAAATGAATTTTTCTGGGGGGTTATATATGGGACCTAGAAGAAATTATGAACCGATTCTTGTATAATTTTGTATAACGACTTTTACTTTTATTTATTTTAATTTAATCAGTTATTATTACAATACCAAAGTATTTGTGAGATTTATACACTTTTAAAGTGATATTTGGTAGGGAACTTGTAAGGGGCCCATGAGAAGTAATTGATTAAACCCCTCTTTATTTGGCGCATCGTTTAAGAATATCAAAATACTTATTTTTGCCAACTTTCGTTAAAATCGTTTTATATTTAGCACTTTTTTGAGCTTAAAATCTCATTCCAGGAGGACATTTGTACAAGAGGTACCCGAAATGTTAGATCGAACATGAGCAAATTTCAATTTGCTTCGTCCTTCAAAATAATATGTACGAAATTTCATGGAGATAACTTATAAATTACGACCTGTAGAGTGTTCACAACGTTTATATGGACAGCTATTCGGACAGACAGACATACGGACGGACATCGTTAAATTGTCTCAGAAAATGAGTTAAAAATGGTTCTAAGTAGTTGTAACACCATTTTTTTCTGTATGTTACAAACGTACCCATAAACCTGAACCAACTACGGTTGTGTAGGGTATAAAATTGTGAAACAAAATAAAAATAAATAAAATTTAATTGATAATTAACACTTTAATTTCTTCAATTAACACAAATAAAAAAATAAGACTTGTGGCAAATGACTCTTTGACCTTTCATGTTCTTTGGCAATAATTTGTGTTAAAACGTTTTAATTAAATTAATTTAATTTTTTTGTTAAAGAAATTACGTAATTTCTGCTTTAATTTTATTTATAAATTTAAGATTTTAATAAAAATTTTAATTAAATTCCAACAACTTGATAAGAAAAAGTCATTTATTTAAGGAAACCTTAAAGTCATGACCTATGCAAATTCCCTTATTATTTGTTGTTGTTTTTCTTTTTTTTTGCTAAACATGTTTGAAAATGTTTTTCTATTCAAATTGTTTGCAAAAAGTTTCACAGACCGGAAGTGTGAAAATAAATAAAAACAGAACAACAACAACAAAATTACATTTGTTTTGTTAAGAAATAACAAATCGTCTGTTTGTGAGTCCACTTAAAGAAATAGTTGTTTCGATGTTTTCAAGAGTTTAAAGATGATTTGCGTAGTTTACATAAATTAACGAAGTTTGTCCATGAATCCGAGAATTGAAAAAAAATTCTCACTTTTCTATACGGAAATATGTTTTTAATTAAAATGATAAACCGAATTCGGAAACCGGTTAACCGTTTTTTTTTGCATTACAGAAAACCGACCAGTTTCTAATAATTTCAATTTTCGAATTAATCGTCATGCCGGTTTTTTTCTGTCGGTAAACCGGTTTTAAATGGAAGACATTTTGAAGCTTTTCAATATAAAAATCAGTTTCATTTTTCTATATTCCGCCATTATTGATAAATATATAACATTTTTCATTCTGTGTATTACGAAAGCAAAGTACTGAATAGATTTTTAAGGTAAAGATAACGACCTATAATTTAGACATAAACAGAATTTAAAGAAAGAGTTTCAGTAATGGAAAAAATAATGGATTTAAATAAAAATCATGGTATATAGATTCATTATTTTTAAATACGCCACCCATTTAATACCCCCACCCATTTAAGGCATTTTACAGTGCAAAAATAATTTCATAGAATCTTTTAAATTTCTATTAAATAATAATTTTTCTATAAATTTATAATAATTAAACAAAAACCGGTTGACATAATTTTTATTCGAAAATGATTTTTTTTAAAAAAACCATTTTTCGAAAAACTCAAAAACCGGTTTCCTGAAAATATCGGATTTTGGAATACACTAACCCTGACGTGGTAAAGGGTGTCCGGCATACAATATAAATTTATTAAGAAGAAAATTTTAGCTTAACGACTTGAGAACTTCACAAAATTGTGCAACTTTGAATAGGATTTATGGGCTGATGCGGACCAACTTGATTTTTGGAAAATAAAAAAATTACAAAGTGGGCTAAAACAGGACAATTTTATCAAGGAACAAATATGAAAAAATGTGGATTTTTTCTTCATTATAGAAAAATAATCCCAATTTTTTTTTCCACCCCATATTCGAACATCCAATCAAAAACTGAGCAGTATTTTGGAGAAAAATCGCAAGTCCACAATAATGAACTTATTCTACGGAAATTCGTAACGGTCGCGGTTTTGAAGAAAAATTTAGAAATTTAGATACCATATTAGACCCTTTTGGGCAATAAGTTTTTAAGCTTAAAAAACTCTTGAATATCAATCAATCCATCCAGTCTAATCGTTTATAACTCATATTTAACGCCCCTCCTCTGTACCAATGTTTCACAGAAATTTATAGAATATGCGACCCCATATACATTGTAGTTTCTATATGAGACCTTTTTCCGAATTTTGGATTTAAATTTTCTGGTAAAATATTTTCACCTTATGCAAGGGCGGTGGTATTTGAGACATATTCGAGATGGCCAATTTCGGAAATACGCTAACATAGTTCGTGGAGTTATTATGTATCTGTGATTGTAACACGCACTATAAGTATAGTTATATCAGAATCACTTTCTAAGTCGATTTCATGATGTGCGTGTAGCTGCCAATGCAAACGTCGGACGTAGTTAATTGAAATAATTATCGATCAAAGATCTGTCCAATACCTTTCTGGAAATATGACTAATAGATATAGAAATATTTTACTAAAATTCACTACAGATTAATTCTTTATTGGACCGAGTCTACATGCCACATTTCAAGAAGATTAGTTTACCAAAAAAAACAGAGCTCCCATACAGACTTACATTCGAATTCGCCTCAAATGGCATAAATCTCTAATAAATGAGTATGTTTTATACAAACATAAATCATAAAAACAGATTCTTCTAGAATCGGTTCATACCTGCGTCATATAATATTATATACTGACTATTAACCGTAATTATTTTTATATAATTTTGTCGTTTTACTAGAAAAAAACATGTTCGTGAATGTTCGGCTGGAAATTTTAGGATATTCATAAGGAGTGAGATCGAAAAAAGCTTAATACTCGTTTTTTATTAAAACTTTCTACCCAAATATTATTCGATTTTTATCGAGTTACCTTTAAAAAACATGTCAGTTATTATGTTTAATTAGCTTTAGCTTTGCTGCACAAACATTCTTTTTAGTCCAAGATCTCGAAAGAAATTTCACAAATCAGAAATTGTATTAAAAAAATGTAAACTCTTGGAGTAGTTAGATTATCAACATTTTCTTTGTATGTACGCGTCTTCTCCCCCTGATCCTATCCGTCCTTTATTTTGTTTAGCTAATCAGTTTCTTGATAAAATGGTTGGACCCAATTTGAAAATTCTCTCTGTTATAGTTCTTTAGATATTCGATGATCAAAATTGGCTTTGTATGGGAGATCTTATCCGTCCTAACACAGAATCATTTTTATATATATATAGATGATCAAAATTTTTTTTGTATTGGGGCTACCTCTCACCCTGATTCTATTCATCTCACATTTTGTCATGTAAAATAATTCCTTAAAAAAGTTTTTGGGACCAAATTTGAAAATTCTCGATGAAGGTGTTCAATATTTGCTATGTATGGGGGGTACATCTCCCCCTGGTCGTCCAACTGTTTCCAATGTTATTAAATAGCACAGGTAGAAGAAATGGAAGAAAAAAGCAGCCTTTTCAAAAGAGCTCCCTATATATCCAATAGGAAAGCTGGAGACCTCAGAGATCGGACAGGAACGCAGTTAAAAATTAAAGGCCAAAAACAGAGCACGAATATTGATGACAAGTTTTCTAACAAATATTTTTGTTACACACTAGAAGTGACGAAATATATCTTCAGGCCGATACTCTTTTGCTGATGCTCGAGGGAATTTTGACGGACAGGCAGACGGACATAGCTAAATCGTCTCAGACTTTGATTTGATGCAAGAATATATATGGTGGAGTATATAAGTTCTATGATTTATTAAAATATTTATTTCAATATTTACTTTGTATGGGGAGGAGGGTTACCTTCCCCCCCCCCCTGGTCCGATCGAAAATTTTTATAAACTTTGTTACTTTCAGAAATATTGGTATCATTCAGTGGAAATTCATCAAAATTATTTTACTTGTTTTGGCTTAAAACATCATGTGGATCCTTCCTTCTACCTAAACCAGGATTTCTTTTAACAGATAAGTTTTCTTGACAGTGTCTGTTAACATTGGAAACAGTTTGATAACAGATGATTGAATGCTTGGCCAACTTTTTGTAGGACCAATTTGGGTTTTGTTGAAAATATTTAATCATTTTAGTACGCACTTCTTTCTGTTCAATCATTTTAATCAGTTGTATGATTTATTAAAATAATTCATTAATTTCAGAGGAAGTAAAGTTATTGGACAATACGTATCCAACTTTAATCATGGCGGTGGTTATGACAATTAAAAATAGATAAAGAATCCAGATAATAAATTTATTTAATAGATAACAATTATTCAATTACATTATTATTTTAATGGTCTATTGATTTTGAAATAATTTCTCAAAGTGTATTACAGGGATTTAAATGTATAAGTATACAACAAACATATGTAAATTTCTAGATGTTTGTGTGTATGTGTGTGTATAAAAGTTTCCTTCAAGGAAAAAATATTTTTAAATTAAGAAAAAGAAACGAAACATTGAATATTTTAGATTTTTTCCTCAAATACTTCTTTCCCCACACACACACATATATACACACACTCTCGCATAATCCAACATGTAAATGGATAAAAAACCTTGTATTAGTTTTAAAGAAAACTCTTACGAAATATTTATTTTCAATTTTAAATACAAAAAAATCTGAAATAGAAATTCTAAATGTTACAGTGTGTGAGTGTGTAAGTAAGTGTGTGTGTGTGTGTACAAATAACAGGTTAATAGTTTCAGTTACAGAAAATAATTTGTTTTTCTTGATTTTTCCCAGAATATTTAACTGGTTTGTTTTTTCTTTCTTAAGGAGTGAGATCGAAAAATGTTAAACATACATTTATGTTAATATAAACGAAGCCACTAAACTTAGAGTTTTATTTTTTTTATTTGATTGAATTATTATTACAATTTTCAAAAAAAATATTTTTTTAGTAATGAAATTTTGAACCAAATTCAGAAACTTTTTCATTAACGTTTTTAGAATGCTTTCAGGTAGTCCATATCCGTTTAAAAACTACCAATCTTTTGGATACATTTTTTGTGCTTTTCAATTCTCTTTTAACAAGAGCTCAATATATCTCCACTGTTCTTAGCTTCGGGCAGTTTGCCTCTTTTGGTACCACATTATTGTTCTTGTATCACTTAGGGGTTTGTTTACCATAGTGACAGGATGCTAAATCAGGCCAAAAATAAGTGGACATATTATGAAGTATTATGAATGGAAGCTGCCTTTTTTGTAAGCTTTCTTTGATGGAAATTTTCGGTATTTATAGGGTATTTGTGGCTTCTTTTGCCACAATTGCTTCTCATATCAGAAAATTTTTGAGTTCGAGCACTGAACTAACCGGGCTGTTATCCTATTGGATTTGTTGCGAGCCCTATTTTTATACCTTCCATTACCACAAGTGGTAAAGAGGGAATATGAACTTTGTCATTCCTTGAGTAACGCTAAGGAGGAATCATTTAAGACCACATTATGTATATATATTATAGCAGCAAATCAAAATCTGAGTCGATTTAGTTACGTCCGTCTGTTTGTCTGCTGTTGGCACGCTCACATCCATAATAATTGACAGAACTTATTGAAATTTGGCCTGAGTAATTGTTATTCCTATTTAAAATCAACAAAATCGGTTCAGTATATTGACCGATATCCGAGGCAACCTCTAAGTTCAAGCAAAGACTTTTCGTAAAATTGTCAGTTAAAAGTCAACAAATTAGAACAAAATTTTGTTGTTGTTTAAAGCTCCATGTACCATTATTATTCCAAAAGTTATCAAAATCGGTTCAGTAGAAAAAAGTTATAGCCAAAAATATGATTGATTAATTTTATGACTAATTAAGTATTCCTGTTTTATATTTAAGAGAAACTGAGAGCGATAATGTGATTTTCAAATAAAATCACGGAAAATAAAAGGTTTCAATAAAAGACGACAGAATATATTATTTTCTTTGTATATGGGAGTCTCTATAGAGTTAACACTATGCACCGTAGGAAATGGATAATTTTAATTCGAGATGAATCGTGAATTTATGCTTAGCGGCACCTTTAAGTAATTTTTCTGTCCCAAAATCAAAACAAATACATTTGAGTATGTAACAAAATAGGGAAGAACGACATTATTGGTAACTGTTATATCAGAATTTCAGTCACTGTAGTGATCAGTAATTTACCAATCACAGTGATTAAATCACAGTCGTGATAATATCGCTCATCTCTAATACGTTCACTGTGTAATGAATTAGCAAAACCGGCAAACTTCGTTTTACTAAATAAAATTTAGGGTGTTGCGGGCCCTAAGCAAAAATTAGTGTTGTATTATCACACGATTTAAGTAGTTCATTAGAAATTTGTATTAACTTTGTATGAAGGGTTACCCTCCCCCTGATTCTAACCATCATATATATTTTCCAGTGATGCTGTCTCATAGGAGCATATTTCCTGCAAAACTTTAAGACTCAAGCAATAATAGTTCTTTAAAAATTCATTGATTTACATTTGTTTGATAAGGGCCCCTGATCTTGTCCGTCCCACATTTTGTCTAGTAAAGCAAATTAAAAAATTCTCGCTGTTATAGTTCTATAGATATTCCTTCCCCCCTGGTCCTATCAGTTTCTTGAGACAGTAGTTGAGACTGAATTTGAAAATTCTCGTTGTTATAGTTTTGTAGATATTCGATAATCAATATTTGTTTTATATTTGGGGTACCCCTTCCCCTGCTCCTACCCGTCCAACATTTTGTCAAGTAAAACAGTTCCTTGAGAAAGTAATTGGGACCAATTTAGAGAACTTTCGCTGGCAGGTAACTTGACCAAAAGAATATCGAAAAATACTTGAGTTAAAAGTTTTAATGAAAAATGTATGTTAAGAATTTTTCAATCTCAATGCTTAAGTTGATAATTTTATTTATACCATAAATATTTAATGATCAAGTTCTATTTATTTAATTTTGTTATTGTTGTCGTTGGTTTTATCTGTTTCAATTGAGAGAGAGAGGGAGAGCGGGAGAGAGAGAGCGCGAGTTGTATGAATGTATGTAATCATGGGTTATTTCTTTTTTTTTGGTATTCGTGATTTAAAGCATATGACACAATTTCCATTTAATTGTCCTCCCTAGAGGTGAATTTAATTTATGTTTGTTGTTGTAGGTGCTTTATTTTAATATGCATATGTGTATGTGTGTATGTATTCATACATACATTTGTATTAAATATATGTCCTGGTTTATTTTGTTGTTGTTGTTGCTTTTTATGATAAAAAAATTGTTTTTTTTTATGATGAGTTAATATATTTAGATTTGTTTCATGTTATTAAGGACATTAAACTTAAAGGGGAACAAAACAAAACACACACACACACACACTCAAACAAACAAAAACAAAACAGATTTTGAAACAAAACACAATTAAATATTTTTAATATTTTATTATAATTTAAAAGGGAAACTACAAAGTATTACTCATCGAATTATATTTAAAATTTATTTGATTTAACGGTCAACAAAAAATTCCTAATGAGGAGAGAGAGAGTGAGAGAGAGACAGGGAGAGAAGGTAGTGTGTTGAGTTTTATTGGTATTTGAATAAATAGTTATTTTTCTTGAATACAAAATAATTTCCTAAGAAAATTAACTTAAATTAAATGGTAACGAAATTAATAGGAATTTTGTATTCATTAGCACAGTGTAGCGAAATCGATTTCATTGGCTGGAATGACAATACATCGCATTCCAACAGTAAGACAAATAAGAAATTCAAATCAGTCAAATCCTTCACCACATTGTTGGTTCTAAATAAACGACCCTCGCATACATTTATTTTTAATTTATGCTTAAAATTGCGTTATATTATTATGTGGGGTTTATGCGTTTTAAGAGGCCTTTTTTGGGGTAACATATGGTAGCTAGAGAAAATTGACCCTCGTAAAATTTTCCACATCGATTTTTGTTTATGTTCATTTTAAATTAACCAGTTCTTATTACAATACCAACTTATTTGTAAGATTTAAGACCTTCAAAGTGATTTTTGGAAGGGGAGTTGTATGGAATCTATTAGCAATAATGGACAGATCGTTGTAAAATTTGGCATATCTTTTGAGAATAGTTTACAGCCAATTTTAACCAAATTTAGATAAAATTATTTTATATTTAGTATTTAGACAGTCAGTCGGACCGACGGACGGTCATCGTTAAATCGACACAGAAAGAGGTTCTGATTGAAATGGTATAATTAAAAAAAATATTTATTTTTCTACAAAAACGCATAATACCTCAACTACTTATGGTGGTGTAGGGTATAACAATAATGAAAATAAATCTGAAACTTCCGAAAAGTTATTTCGGTTTCAATGAAATTTCGGTCAAGGATTTTGATAATTTAACGGGAGCTGCTCCACAGGGTTACAAATTAAAGTTTATTTAGATTCCTTGTATCTCAAGCGATTTTTTTAGTTTCAAACATTTTTTAACATTAGTTTTTGCGTGATCTTGGTTGAACGGGTCCAAATTTTTTGCTATTTTTCAAAACTCTTTTATTTTTATTACGATTTTCTTTAATAACCCATAACGTATTTTTATGTCTCTGAAAGACTATTTTATAGACTTTTGTTTAATGCAAGAAAAAATTCGAGAAACTTCCTTATTCGAATTATTTTCTTTGTAACACTCCAATTATCGGCTTAATTTCCTCTAATTGCAAAGAGTGTGTTCTAAAATTATTGTATATAGAAAATTGTGTACCACGATATCGATTAGAAAGATGTTGTAAAAGTAGTGAAAAAACCTATTTTGGGATTTTTTTAAGGATTTTTCGAAATTACAGTTGTTTTTAAGTAAAAACGACATTATGTGATAAAGAAATTTCATTAAGAAAAGTTTTACAAAGAAAAATTTTGTATGAAAATTAAAATCGAGTGATTTTCGATATCACCTTAGCTATCACGGAGTGAAATGTCATTGAAATCGGAAAAGACATTTAAAAGTTACAGATTTATATTCATGACATTTTACTTTCGAAAAATTTATATTAAATTGTTACATGTTTATAACTGAGGTGATTTGGAAGACAATTAGAGTCTATTTGGTCAGGGGCGTTGACTTTCTTTGTTTTCTTTAATTATTTTTTTATTTTTCAAAAAGGTGGCAATATTTATTGGCTACTGGCAAACTTGGCAAACTTCATTTTGTCAAAACAAATTTTTTAGGGCGTTGCTGGTCCTAAGCAAACGATTTAAATAGATTATTAGTGATTTAAATTTGCTTTGAATTGGGGTTACCTCCTTCTGATCCTAACAGCCCTCACAATAGCATAATTGCTGCAAAATTTTAAGACTCTCGCTGTTATAGCTGTTTTGATATTCGATAATCAATATTTGTTTTGTATTGGGGATACCCCTCCCCCTTGCCCAATCGTCCAAACTTTGTGCAAAAAAAAAACGGTTATTTTGGGAGGTATTTGGGAACAAATTTCTGGTTGTTATAGTCCTTTAGATATTCGAAAATCAATATTTCCTTTGTGAAGGGGGTGGTCCTCTCCAGGTCCTGTCCGTCCTACAGTTCTTTGAGGAAGTCATTGGTACCTAATTTGATTACTCACGCTGTAATAGTTCTTTAGATATTCGGTAATCAATATTTGCTTTATATGGGCGTTACCCCTTCCCCTGGTCCTATTGGAACTTTTTATTTGCTCCAGCCATTTTGAAATCTATACGTTACATACATACTTGAACACATATATTTCATTGTATTCTAAAAAAACTTAACGGAAGTGTATGTGAAGTGAATTCGAATTAGTCTGTGGCAAAGTTTTGTTCGCAAAAAACATGGATTATGAATTTTAAAAAATCGACTAAACCCACTGCACCCCTGACAAGACGAAGGTATGTAATTCTCTATATATCTTAAACGGTTCAAAACTTACAAAATTATTTCAAAAAAAATCATTATGAAACCGCTGTGTTAATCGAATACATCTTTGTGCTAGTGTTGGTGAATATACAAATCAAAACAAAACAAAACATAATAAGAAGTGTAAACAATATGTCTGTATTTGTGTGACATAACCCTTAATTTTAGTTTTGCCCATTTTTCAATTTGCTCTACACGTTATTTATGCGTTTGGTTTGTTTTTGCTTTTGAATAATGGCGATTTACCTTTTTGAACGATTTTGCTTAAGTTGTTGATGAAATTGTTGTTTTGTGATATGTAAACCGCCCGGTACCGGTGTGGAGTTTGCATATGACCCTCTAACACCATTTAATTGTAAAGACGTTTTTGTATTTGGCGCATTGTTGGTAGTTGACGCCGTTAAACCTTTATCATTTAAAGCGATCGCATTGGACTCACCATCATTTGCAATATTACCAACAACACCTCCTCCTCCTCCTCCACCTGCTTCACCACCAGCTCCCCCACTTTTATTGTTATTGTTATGATATTTGTCCTTGGCCATTGTTACTGTATTTCGTATATTGTTGTTGTAGTTTTGTTCGCTTGTTCCTTTTACTTTATGACCAATGTGCGTGTTGTTGTAATAAGACGTCGGCAATGTTGACGACGTTGTTGTGGCATTATAAACGACAGGATGTGAGGAATACGCATACAATTGTCGTTTACGTGATGGTGAGAGTAATACAATATCTTTTGGCGGTGGCAAGAATATGCCGCGTGGTACAGTGGTAATGAAAAGTGGTCGTTGATTGAGTGTATCTTGATTGCTTCCCTAGAAAGTTGTAGAAGGAAAAATAGTTTCTTTTGTTTTTGTTTTTTTTATGTTTGAAGGAAATTTTCTTTTGAAAACAATTGGAATTTTATTTGGGAAACGAAGAAACTAATTTTATTTCCAACTTATAAGGATATTTAACCAAAAAGGACATTTTTCGAATTCTATTGCCCTGGATGATCCAAATGAATAATTTTAATATATTGAAAATACTTTTTATCTATAATTTGATACCCATTTTGTATTAATTATACTTTAGGAAGTTCGATATACCTTCAAAATCTGATCCGATCTCTAAATCAATCTCTTAACCTTGACTTTAGATTCATCGAATAATTATTATGTATCCAAACCCATTTCACAGTTATATTCCTACTAAGAAGCGCAATTTTTTCAATTAGTGACTTTGAGCGGTGGATCGGTAGAAATTATATATATAATATGCTTTTGTCAGAAGTACAGAAATAAGAAATAAGCACCGTGTGTAAATCAATTCTAGTGGTTATTTTGAAATAAGTGGAAAAAGGATTCTATTTAAATTGTATAGCTGTGACAGCCTTGAATCTAGTTCAGTTCCAATTGAGTTCTATTTCAGTTCCAGTTCAGTCTTAGTTCAGTTCCAGTTCAGTTTTAATTCAGTTCATGGTCAGTTCAAGTTCAGTTCAAGTTCAATTCTAGTTCAGTTCAAGTTCAGTTCAAGTTCAGTTCAAGTTCAGTTCAAGTTCAGTTCAAGTTCAGTTCAAGTTCAGTTCAAGTTCAGTTCTAGTTCAGTTCAAGTTCAATTCAAGTTCAGTTCAAGTTAAGTTTAAGTTCAATTCTAGTTTAGTTCAAGTTCAGTTTTAGTTCAATTCTAGTTTAGTTCTAGATCAGTTCTGGTGCAATTTGCGTTCAGTTTTAGTTCAATTCCAGTTAAATTCTATTTCAGTTCTAGTTCAAAATTATAAATTGACTTGGGTGCTTTTTGCCCTTTTAAGATGGACCATTCTTTTAATATTTCAAATTTGGAAAATATCTTGCGATTATATTTTTTACAAACAAAATTCGTTATTCCAAATAAAATCCAAATTCCAAATTTATATTTTCCTATATTTCTCAACCTACATGTTGTGAAGCATTTTTAAAATCTCGACTTCCATGACTCGAACTTAAATGACTCAATTTACGATTAAGTTCTTCGGCAAAGTGACGAGCATTAGAGAAGGTACCACCAGCACTCAATTGAGGATATGTTACCGATAATGAGGGATTATAACCATTAACCCTAAGCTCGCGCTCAAGGCCATTATAAGATTTCGGCAATGCCGCCTGTTCTGGACGTCTAATAGGGTGCACTATGGCGTTGGGTTTATGAGAAAACAATGTAGACGATGAAGCGTAATCGTTATTTAAAACAGCAAATGATGGTACAGTTAAAGATAGATTTGATGAATAATCATAGGATGCTGATAAAGCGTTATAATGACGTGAAGGTGTATAGTCGGAGGCAAAAGAAAATTTAGGTCTAGTAGCTCCCGATGTATTAGAAGTTTTAGGATCTTCCAAATCAGTAAAGTTAGTATTTGAAGAGAGTGTAGTGGCTGCAGGATTTGTTGAACAAGTATTAAGGAAGTGATCTGGATTTGTATTTTCTTTATTGGAGTCCAAGTTTTGCATTATTCAAAAATTTTGTTTTTCTTATTTTTTTAGTTTTTCTTATCTTTTTATTAATTTCTTGGGAAAATTTCACATTTTTCTTTTATTTAAAAATCAAAATTAATTTTCTTTTCTTTCATTTCACTTGAAATTAAAATACACGACACGTTGCATTTCCTTTTCTTGCCTGAACGTTCCTTTTATTCCATTTAGAAATCAATAATTGTATGGAGTGAATTCAACCGGCTTAAGGCAAATGAAACGCAACATTTAAAAATTCAACCGTTTGTGACTTACAAATGGATGTTACACGGTCAACGCTCAGTCACGAAATGACCAAAACACATGCTAACTTACGATATTAAGTTAAACTAAAATTGGCTACTAAAAATACAAACATACAAACAAACAAACATAGAACAGTATACATATATGTATGTAATTATGTATATGTGTATATGGAAAGGAGGTATTCGGTCCAAAAGTATTCATTCGTGTTTCTAAAAACAAATTGAGTGCTGAGGGAAAATACCGATGGTCAATATAACGACCGACCACCACCACTACTAGCACAACAACAATTTTAAAATAGAAAGTATTCCTGTTAATAGTACAGGCATTAGAAATGGATTTAGTTAATAATTTGGTTATTCCATTGATTCTAATTGCGCAGAATTTCGCTTAAATATAAGAAAATCAAAAATCAGCTGTTTTCAGAGTCAGAGAGTTTGTTGTAACGAAGTCTAAAAAACATGAACATGTATAAAAAGTGTACATGTGTAATTATATATAGTATTATTCTTATTCTTATAAAATCAGTTCAAGCTTAAAGTGAAGGCTACAACTAACTGACCAACCATCCAGCCAACCAACCAGCCAACAGTTATTGTGTATAAAAAAAAAAAAACAACTAATTTATGTTATTTTACGATAAAAGAATATATTTACATATTTTATAAGCATTTATATCTTAGAAGGGACATAAACTTTGTATAACATTAACCTATTACTGACCAAAGTTCTAATTTCAGTAAAATTCTAATACAGTTCTAGTTCAGTTCTAGTTCAGTTCAAGTTCAGTTCTATTTCAGTTCTAGTTCAGTTCTAGTTCAGTTCTATTTCAGTTCTATTTCAGTTCTAGTTCAGTTCTATTTCAGTTCTAATTCAGTTCTAGATCAGTTCTAGATCAGTTTTAGATCAGTTCTATTTCAGTTCAAGTTCAGTTCTAGTTCAGTTCTAGATCAGTTCTAGATCAGTTTTAGATCAGTTCTATTTCAGTTCTAGATCAGTTCTACTTCAGTTCTAGTTCATTTCTACATCAATTCCAGTTTAGTTGTAGTTCAATTCTAGTTCAGTTCTAGATCAGTTCAAGTTCACTTTAAGTTCAGTTCTAGTTCAGTTCAAGTTCTGTTATAGTCCAGTTCTATTTCATATCTACATCAATTCCAGTTCAGTTGTAGTTCTAGTTATTTTTAGTTCAATTCATAATTTTTTTAATAAAGCAAATTTTGATTTGCTCCTGAATAAGTTCAATGCAAATGAAAACCATCATTTTTTATTTCAGTGTTTTTGCAAATTCAACCATGAAGAGCTGCGCTCAAAGAATAAGACTTCTTGAGTTTTGTGGATCGCGATAGTGTAACAAAAGATGAGATAAAAGAGACATCATTTATATATTTTTTGATTGGCCTATGAATTTCGGCTTATTCCGGTACGAAGATCGGCTGTAGAGGGAATGAAAAATCTTCACTACCTGGCAAATAACAATTTATGCATCGTAACTGGATGGAATTCAAATTCCAACCATTAAACATCTGAGGATCTAAGGATATATATCATCTTAGCTCATGCCACTGTAATCACTCATAAAGTATGAAGTGGGAAGTTGAATAAGGCTTTTAAAGCAATGGCCGGTAATAATAGGGGTATGGACAAAGAAATCACAGCATATCAAAATGATTACCTGGCCGATCAGTGATGAAAGTTACCAAAAAGCAGCCTTAAGAGTAAAAACCAACAAATATTAGCAGTTTCGTTTTTGATGTAATCGGAAAACCATTCCAACTTTAATTGGCGTCCCTTTCGAGTGATGTCAGAAAATACGAACAAAACAATTTTAGTTATGTGCAAGAGCCTTTTGATCGAGATTCTCATAAGGCAGCTTCAGACAACATTAACAGAAATGTCACAAATTCCGCTGTTTTAAGTTATCGCATGAATTTTACACTTGGAGATTACGCACCGCTTATTGTCATGAACGAAATCTATCATGATCTACAAGATCAAGATGCAGCAAAAGGCTCAATGACCATTGGTATCGCACTGACCAGACGACACGCTCCTGCTTTGGCCCAAGACATCATAATTTATTGCTACGCTAACACTTCATCTTATCCGGAAATCCTATACTCATCCGATAGAGTTTGCCCGATTTTTTTGAAAATTTTACAAATATCTCTTATGGGAATATTGGATTTAGATTTTAATTAACAGCTCTACAAGTTTCAATTGAGTTAAGAACCGACCATTACAAACGTATTCGTCCGTTTGAACACATCTTCCAACATACTGCTGTAGCAACCAAATGTGGCCACAATCAAGAGGATTAATTGCTATTGATTGCGATAGTGAAGTAAAAGTATCGACCAACTCGAATCCTCATTGTATGCAAATTTGAACATTTAACGAAATTCACTAATGGATGTTTGGAATATGGATTTGAAGCTTAAAGCTCCCATTAGTTACTCCATCATCAATTCTCAATAAATTGGATTATCGCTATAGAGTGATGCCTGAGGGTGAGTCCAATTTTTATATTAAATGTAAGATTATTCAATGTTGCAACAATATTTATGTTCCTTCTAAGCGTTTGGTATACCTTGATTTTAGTCTTTTATTTCCACTTAACTCCACAATTATTATTGTGGAGTTTTATGCAAATTTATTTTGGTGTTCGCCACATGAAATAAATATTAAAAATATTTATTTTGATGAAGTTTCTTTTGTTGTTCTTTTTTATATTTCTAAGTTCTTATTAAGTCCGTGACTTCCTTTGCAGTTTTAGAATTCAGTTTAGCAGAATTCGCAAAAAAAAAAAATGCCAAAACGAAATAAATCTTTAGGAAATTTTCAATGTCAGTGACATAATTACTGGTCAAATATTTGATTAGTATGTTTTTCTTGATAAAAAATCCTTTAAATTAAACCATCTTTTCCATGTTCCCCCTCTTTGTCGCATTAAATAATGTGTTAATCACCTTCATATCGTAACTACTTTAATTTGCATTTCTTGTGAAGAAGTTCGTTTGGGAACGTTTTTAATGGGAAAAATAAAGAAAAATAAGGAAAATTTCAAGAAAATCGATTACACATGTTTTATAAATAGCAAATATTATTATTTGAACTCTCTCTCCCTCTCTCTCTCTTTTGAATGAGTTTGGGAAGAGAGAACAGGAATTGAATTAATGGGAAGTAGAGTTAGTAAAGTGGTCATCTTGAGAGTGAAAGAGGAAGGAGTTAATATTATTGTCATGTTTAACAATTGAATTAATAATTTTGACAGGAGAAAATAAATATCTTGGAAACGTTTTTTTTTATAATACAAGAAGACATTTTTATTTCCGTTATTGATTCACTTTGAAAGTTTATTTGTTTTGTTTGAAATATGGACATAATTGGATATGGAGTTAATTCCTTTTAAGTAAATGAAATAAAAGGTTTAGCATGACCTGAAACTGGGGATTCATTTGAAATGTAATCAGCTATAACAAGTACAGATAACTGGTGATTAGTAATATTCCTCATTTTGAAAATATGTCCACGATCGTTTGTGCTTTCTAGATCATATAAATAATGGGTATTTTTGATTGTATGGAAAGATTGTACTTTGATACACTTCTTGAGAGGATTTAACGATGTCCGCCTGTATGTCTGCTTAGGAAAATAAAGATGAATTGCTCAATATTTCAGATAGCCTTCACACAATGCTCTTCCCAAATGTATACTTCTAGTTAAGTCTAGTTCAGTACTAATTCATTTCTAGTTCAGTTCCAGTTTAGTTCTTGTTTTTTAAATCTTGTTATTCAATCTCCTAATTTTGGAATCAAATTTTACGCGGATCTGTGTATAATCTAAGCATTCACCATGAAAAGAATAAAAAAGGGTTGAATAAAATTAAACTCCATTTCAAAAACTAAATGACCGTTACTTATTTTTATGAAATATTAATGATCACAAATTATAATTATAATATTTAAATCAAAGTAAAAATAAATTTATCATCAGAAAAAAACTGTCACGTGTCATTAAAATTTTGTTAATCATCATGAAATTATATCACCGCCATTTTTATTATAATTTAGAACTCTTCAACAAAATATCAAAAGAAAGTAAAAAAAACTATAATTAATAATAAAATATTTTCCATTTGAGAATTTATGCCTCTTCCTTTCTACCAAACACCTCCTCTCCCCTAGAAAAGTTCCTATATGGAATTGTATGCTTGTGTGTGTGTGTTGAAATGAATATTCAAAACATGACGAAA